>VOMN01002996.1:0-10931 GCA_014899125.1 Orchestia grillus
ATACTAAATGGTCCCTACTCTTTCGGTTCGAGATAGACTGAGTTACTGAAGTTCTGCTTTCACTACAACTACAACTTGCCTGGAGTCGAGATTTTGAGAAATCACGGTTGTCTGAATTTTGGAAAATCTTGAGTTGGGATCAGACCCAGATCTTGCCCATTTTGATTCCTCGACCTTGCTGGCACCACTTGGTGCATTCCCAATATCTCCTGCATAACACCTTGTCTACTCCCATGTATTCTCCCTGAATTAATTAGGCCTCTTGTTGCTATTTCTTATATTTCCACTTAATTTTCACACCTGTTTTTGATAGTACACACTTGATCATATTTTCCTTTACCTAAAATCCTTGTGCACTTTTTATCCATTGGTTACTGAGCACACCTGCCAAGTTTGCTCAACATACTAATGCATTATAAGCTGATACATTTTTATTATTGTTTTTTTTTTTAGTTATTCAAAGGATGAAACTCATTTGTGTTATGGACTGTGTATCTTTAATAATATTATTTGAACATAATCTAACATTTTGTAGCCTTTCAGCATGGGCCGAGGCGACAACCTGACCATTCTCTATCCCCCGGGGTGCAGAGAGATAACAGAGGACCTGTCACCTGATGAGCTCATACGGCGTCTCAAGACTCTGGCTCACACCCTCCAGTCCATGGGACAGGATGATGGAGCCTACCAGGTCAGGGCATTTCAATTTTAATCTTTGTATTCAAATTCTCTGAGTGTTTTCTTCTGGTAAGTTCGATGTAAGCAATCTTTTGGGCGATGAATGCTCTGTATTTATGTTCTTTTGAATGCTTACTGTCCACATTTGAATTTCATTTCTGAAGATATATTTTGAGTATTTATACTGTATGTTTTTTTGAAAGAGTAAAGGGAATATTTCAATTGAATGACTATTGTAATATTCTGAATGAAGCTATGAACATATCAGTAGCCTGATTGATGCAACTGGAAAGTATGTTTATTTCTATACATGTCCTCCTAGGGAACAAATGGACATACATACTTGGTTTTTTGGTGAAGGCCGCTGAACTGGGTACTATTTAAACCTTAGTTCTGTTGTTCTTGTTTTTGACATCTTGAAAGTTCACTCTTTGCATTAAGTTTTGATATCAGGTATCATCTTATTGTAACTGGTGCTCGATGCTCTACTCCAGGTAAGTTAGCTGGTGGTGAACCCCACTTATGATGGCAGCGAGTGTTGCACTTGCGTGTGGCTCTTCCAGGAAAGGAGCCCTTAGCTGGCCCACCGCTTCGCAATTACATTTTTTGAATGGGAGACCAGCTCTCACTCAAGGATAGTCTATGTGTTCCTTTTTTTACTTGAAAATGTCTGGATTTGCTCATGTGTATTACTAAATTTGAAAGCAAATGATTTGATGATGGAAAAAAGGAACATTGAAAAGTTTAAATAATAATTTAAAGATACTGTATGAATATCATATGAAATTATCCTTTTGAAAATAGTTGACAGTAACATTACAGTTATGTTTGAGGGAGAGAATTACCTTAATAAATAATTTAAAAAGATAATCACTATCCAGAATGATGACTAGTTTACTCTGTTCTGATGAAAGTTTCTTGAAGTAGAAGAAGTGTTGATATTAGAAGTCCCACTAATGTGAAGCTGCCTTAACTGGGTCTATGTAACTTTGTGTAACACTTTCATCTGTTGTAATGAAGATTGACTGCAGTTGGATCCTCGTAACTCTAACACCTTCACATCATTGTATGCTTTGTACTTAACTGTCTCGAAATGCATTATGTGCTACTATTTGCAAATTCAAACAAGATGCAGCAGTGCCTTAACTGGAAATTCAGAGCTACGGTTGACGCAATTTGGTATGCCATGTTGCAGGAGTACATCCCTCTGGCGATGCACATCGCGGACGACTACTTCTTGTCTTACTCGAGTCGAGATGTGCAGCTTCTCATTGCCTGCTGCATCGCTGATGTCCTCCGTGTGTACGCGCCTGAAGCTCCCTACAAAGACCCTCAGCAAGTGAAGGTAGGTCTCCTCTGGCCAGTGCTGACACTGTTGCTTGTACTGGTAAGTTTATTGCCTCGTCCAGGTTTGTGAGTTGCATTGCCTCGTCCTGGTGTGTGAGTTGCATTGCCTCGTCCAGGTGTGTGAGTTGCATTGCCTTGTCCAGGTGCGTGAGTTGCATTGCCTCGTCCAGGTGTGTGAGTTGCATTGCCTCGTCCAGGTGTGTGAGTTGCATTGCCTCGTCCAGGTGTGTCAGTGGTGTTGCCTTGTCCTGGTGAGTGAGTTGTGTTGCCTCATCAAGAAGTGCTGAGTGTTTCAGTGCCCAGAAAATATCATCTAATTTCGCCCTCGAAAAGTTTAAAACTACGTAAGAATGGGCTGAATGTGATCCAATACGGTTTTGAAAAAAGTGATTATTTTTCTACTCGATTTATAGCGTTACCTGGTTGCTTCTTATAAACGTAGAGTGTATCAAGGTCGCGTGTCTAGTCGAGATATCGTACAGATGAGTCATACATACGGAAAAATCTGATTTTCGATAAATTTTGTTCTTCGGAAATTTCCGCTTTGGAAGTGACAACACCGGACCGACCGGGACCCGCAAGCTATTTGCAGTGTCTCGCGCTGCTCTCAGCCTCCTGTATCTTGATCCGTTTACTCGTCAGACGGTCGTGGAGCTTCAACTCTGATCCGCTTACTCGTCAGACGGTTGTGGAGCTTCAACTAGCAGCAGATTATTTTATCTGTATCTAAACTATTTGGGTTTCACTTACACCTGAAGTAACAAACGAAAAATTATCTTTTCAACTCATCTGGTTGTCTCAAAAATAAATCTGAAAAGCTTCGGCTGTCGACCTTCTATATTATCATGCGTGCCTTGGACATCACGGCGTTCGACACTACTCCCTTAACGTGCTATTTAGATTCCATTGATCTCATTTAGTACTAGGAATAACGGAAAGTTTGCTACCTATGGAAGTCAGGAGAAGAATTATCATTAGTTCAAAGCTCTCTGACTCCGTGAAATGTGATCCAAAGAGAGGAAGAAGAAGAAGGGATCATTTAGCATTGACTGTAGAAACAGTGGAATCTGTTCACAGGTATGTTCCCGCACTGGATTCCATACTCATAGATACATTGAGTTAGAAAGAGGTGAAAGAAAACACAAAGAGTAGATAGCAAAGAAAGTATGAAAATTTAAATAAGCAAAGTGAGCACGAAAGACAAAAGCCCTGAAGGCCTATGCATAGCTGAGGTAATCTAACAGTGCTCCCAAGGTCGCGTCTCTATAGCGGAAGATAGACAAACCTAACTAACCTAACCCTACTGCCTATCCTGTGCCTCCTGAAAGGCAGACGTGAAAAGCAGCCCTCTGGACCTTTTCTCCTACTTAAACATAACTGGGGTGCTGCAGCTACGCTAGCAGCATCTATATAAAAAATTCCCATTTCGGTCAAGTTTCGCTTCCTTTGGTGATGCGAACACGACCAGACATAATGGTTATTTCATTTACATTTACTTACCGAGCAGCTTGCACAAGCAAACGCCTTCGAAGTCGGTATATCAGGAAGTAAAATAAATTTTCCATCCGGGGGGATTTTTGCACCCTTTGCGATCACTACGAGTACGAGGCTGCCTACGAGTTTCTCGGCCTCTACATTGGTTGGCCGAGAAAACCGTAGTAGCAGACACTTTCGGAGTTAGCATGTCAGGAAGTAAAAACGCTCCTTGGTCAAGATGCCCACCAATGTATATTATATGTTCCTGCGAATAATAAGTGACTCGCTTCACTTGTACTCGGCTTCGTGCTCAAGCAGGTTTCCTACGTTTTTCTAACGGTAGCGTCTAGCCGGGCAGTCAGATCGCGCAGAGATCCAACGAGACTCCGAGGGGAAAATGAAACGCGCTATACTCATTTCACAAATTAATTATGTATGGCGACTCTACGAGCCGGGCGAGCATATGTTAAATAAATGTGCTAAATATTTCAATGACAGCGACTCGTAGTAATGAGTGTCGCACTGAGATCTGAACCTACTGAAAGATTTAGACGCAATTAATCCGACTAGTTCTGAACTTATTAGCTCAGAATTTTACTTCCTCAACTTTCCCGCATTTGAGCACTTGCAGAACTCAGAGCAACACAGTTTGACCGACAACAAACGAGCTGCTCTAGGTGGGTTATCGCAGTATTTTAATAGAGATTAATGTACACTGCACTTTACATTTATCCTCCACTGAAACGGGCTCATCACAACGTCGTGATGGGCTAAAAATGCAGCAGCTGCTGGACAACAACATCCAGGACAGCAGGTGTCTGGACCTCGAGTCCCTCTGCATGTGTTTAAAGTAAATAGCTCAGCTCGCAGTTCGAGCAAGTTTTATTTTCCTTTAAGTTCTCGTTCTCGGACCTATGACAAAGTATCTAGCCAACGTCGAGCCTTGCCGCCGCCCTGCGTCTTATTCTACACCTAGCTCTTATCGCTGATTCTCCCAGACTGCCGCTAGACTCTGAACTTGTTCCCTCTACTAGAGTACGTTGCGATGGTGCCAAGCGCCCATTATGCCACGTCGAGAACACTCCCACGCTTGCAGCCCTGGAATTCAACCTTTCGCCCGTCTCGAAGTATGCTCTGGAATTTCCCTCGCTAGCTAGAGATGTATCCCGCTGCCGCGTTCGTTCTTCTATTCGGCGTTGTTTGATTAGCTCTGCATGGGGATCGGCCTAAGAATGCGGCGCCTATGCATGTGCACAACTTCTCACGCATCTCTCGCCTGCATACCATCACACGGCCTGGATACAATTTAGCCTACAATATAGTGTGCTACAAACATGTATACATATATACAATGAACGTCTAATTTTATACACCACACTTTGTTGGTGCGATCACAACCAGGGTTACTTCTCCCTTCTACATATTTTTAACCAAGAACACCGCAGTAATAAACATTCTCGGAGTAGCTAAAAAGTTTGTTTTTGCCCTCTTGGCCTTGTTTGACACCCATTGGTGTGGCGAGCGCGCCCAGGCGTTTTGCTTCTTCCTTCAACATATATGCTGAGATGACCCTAGTAACTGTCACCATCAGGAAGCAAAAAAATCTATAAGTATATTTATGCCACTTAGGTTCTTGTTCGCACGCTGTTAATGTGAACATGACCAGGCATTTGGCTCCTATCTTCTCATTACATACCCGAGAAGACCGCAAAAAAGCCTCTGGTCCGCGGAGTTATATTCCGCCTTTTAACCCTGGTCACTCATCTTACCTTGTTGAGAACAGGGCCTAGCAAATGGCTCCTTGTAACTTTACTTATCCTGGAGTACCGCAACTATTTATTCTCCTTAAATTTGTACGTTAGAAAGTTGGAAAAGAAAATTACCATGCCTTATTGTTCTGGTCTTTCCCTTTTATGAATGATATCTCGACGAGACACATGATTCCTTTTTACTTTCCATTTCATTGGGAGGTCCACAATAGAGGACACCCCTCAGTTTATATTTTAGGAAGTAGAAATAGCCATCCCACTCTAGTTCTCACTCTACTCTTGTGAGGTCAGAGGCGCTTGTGGGAATATGGCTCCTTATCTCCTGCTCACTGTTAACTGTGAGAAGAATATGTACCATTTCGCTCTGGTTTACCACTCTTAAGAACAATTTCTCGACCGCCACATGGTCCCTTCCATATACTTGACACTTCACAGGGAGTTCCACAGCAATAAACACCCCTAAGTTGGTGGACACCCATAATTAGAAATAGCTATCCCTGCCTAGTCTCACACTACTCGGGTGAGAACAGAGGCCCTACTGGGTATATGGTCCTTTTTCCTCTACCTACTCTTAGCTGGGAGGACCGCATCAGCAGTCTTAACTCGGAGTTGAATTTTCAGCATACCAGCATAACCTGAATGTGACGAGATGAGGTTTTTCAGGCTTCTTCGTTAGAAAAGCCTTCCCTCCTATGGTACCGATTTGGCCATTAATACACAATAATGTATAATAAATAACTTAATAACGACCAATCAATCGGTTTACTTACCAATCAACATTGCCCCTCAGCTCTACAGCTCGCGTAGAGGGCTTTGGCTCTTCCCTCGACATGTTGTAAAGAAATGTCCCTGAAATACACCCTACAATTCAAAAACGGTAGAATTACAGATTTGAATTTCGCTTATCGGTACTCACGGGAAAGTAGAGACGTGTATCATTACGCTCAATGAGTTGTGGTATCTCGCTGACTCATCCTTCTGGAAAATTCTAAATGGTTTCTCAGGTTTTGATACCGATGCCACCGTGGTGCCTTTATTCTAAAAATTACAAGTTACAGATTCAACATCATTATCTAAATCCTTGCTTTAAGCATTAATGTAGACCACAAATCCACAACGACCTACCAGCTGGTTTTGACTCAATACAATGCAAGCAGCGAATGCGACACATCTGCCTCAATTATTTTCTAGATGAAATCTGATGATCGATCACGCCAAATCGATTAAACCAATACATCAAAGGCGCAGCCTATTGGACACTACAAATCTGATTAAGGGTTTGAGAGAATGAGGAATATAAAGGTTTTAATAACTTTGTTATTTAATCAATTAATAGTACGCAGATTTTACACAGTTCATCGTCGTAACTCTTCAGTTCGTGAGGCGATTAAACAGAGAAGGCAACGGAGGTAGACGTACAGAGATAGATGGATGTACCCTCTTCCTAGAAGAGGTTGCAAACAGAACATTCTATGAGCTTCTCCAGCTCGAGCTCGACTGTTTTATATTTCGCCTTAACCGAATTCAGTATTTTATTTTTTCTCAAATTTTTAATTATTTTGTATGAATGAAAATGACAACGTCATCTCACCCTTCCATAGGCGCAAGAAAATCTTTCCAATTAAATCTATAGTGGGTGCGGGCAACCCGTACTTTTCCTGTAAATTTGAAACCAATTTTTAGGACGATGCAACAAATTGTCTCGACTATTTAATTCTTACTTGGCTATTTCAATATTTCAAATATTTAATTTTTTCCCGTTTCCTAACGTACCTTCGATGATGTATTCCTATATTTCTCGCGGTCGCACCAATTTCTTTACTAATAACTACTGCACCCTCGACAAATCGACAAGATCGCTTAATCATTTCTACGCACCGACGTCGAGCACCTTGTTTCACATTACTCTTAACGCGCCTAAACCCAAACTGATCTGTTCCAACTCAGACTGAGTGTAGACCCACTACATTAGCGCCGCCTTAACTCCCCTCAAAACCAATCCTATGAGAGGGAAGTCCCTTACTTCGGCTGTCTTTCTAAACCCATTTATATTGGCCAAACTAACATTTCGATGCTCTCAAGTCCCTTCTACTTTTAAGCTCGCAATTAATAGACTCGAAGCCTATTAATTGCGCTCTTGAAATAACGCCTAGTAGTAAATTTCTCAGTCGACCACAGCGTATCTTCAAGACCTTTCTATCTAAACGATAAGCCGCGGGAGTCTGCAGAGCCACTTCACAGACCCATTAACCTTTCGAAGTGCTGACCACGTTGATGCATGTGTTGGGGACATACAATCTGTTCAATGTTGTTAAAGTGAAGATTTTCTGCCCGTTAAAATTTGCCCGCGAAGTTCCTAGGTTCATTTTATTTTTTTTCGACATTAATCATTTTTCTGGCCAGGTTCATCATATATTATAGGCCCAATTCCTTTTTTCCCGAAACGTTTTTCCAACAATATATTTTCGAACTAGAGGGTTTGTCCGAAATTCCGATTTTTCCCGAACTATAATTTCAAATTTTGCATTGCCCTCTTCATCGTCACACGAATAAAGCCTCAAAATTTCCCATACATTTGAGAATTTGAAGACCCCAACTTTAACCTTGGACTATGTTGTAAGATACCATTGAACTCTTCTAGCAACAGACATTATTTTAGAAGTCGCTTATCCAAGACTCTAGAGACCTGCTCTCATCTAGTAAAAAGCGACCTCTGGTTCTTTTTTATTCAGCGCAGCTTACCGCAACTACATCAACTGCAGTTACCTCGAAATTTTTTTTGCGTCGCTCTACTCTAGATTCCTACCCTACGTGGTGAGACTACTATTGGGATTTTGGCTTTCTCATTATTTTTATGTACTTAACCGGGAGAAACGCAGTAAAGAACTTCGCAGAATTTGTATACTAAAAGCAAACACTTCAAATTTGATGTCTTCCAAATTCCTCAATTTTTGTCTTCAGAAACTGAAATTGGTCAATTTACACCTGCATGCCCCATTAAAAATTCTTTGAACTCTATTATGTACATATTCACTAATCCTCTAGATCTCTCATATCGTGCATATCTGGGAGGGTCGCAAATGATCAACTGTTGGCACTACCACTTCCCAATAGAATAATGTTCGAAGTTCTTACTATGGTACAACTTTTTTAAGTTTAAACTTTTGATTTTCCATTTGAATTCGTCAGACATGCGTACTATGAACTAGATCCCTTTAACCCTTCTAGTTCTGGGGTCATATTTTTATTCTAAATTTTATTCTCAGCGCCACAGTAGGTCTGCACTCCATCACGACCAGCCAGGAAGCGTCCTTCTGGCCGTTCTTCCTGATTATTGTGTCCACGGGGTATCTCAGCTGCCCCGTCAGCTCCGGCTCCTTGAATCTCCATAGAGTGGGCTCATCCCCATAGTAACAAAAACTTCGGCACTTGTTCGGAGTCAAGGCCTCATTAGCTCTGCCTTCCACCACCCGATAGGAGCAAGCTACACTGATACTTCTCATGTCATGGTGTTGCTCATTTTCTTAGTTATTCAGATCTTGGTTGAGCCTTGACCAGCTATAGATAAGTTATATAGTAACTCCCCGTTTTCCTCTAGCGAAAATTAGGATTATATGTTCCTTCTCTGCCCATGATAGTTACTGGTTTCATTTACGTGAATTCAGTGTTTCGGTGTTGGCTCAAGCTATCGCCTATCCCACCTCTCTCTGTGTATAATTACCAATCCTTCACTCTAGAACCCGTCGTATTACGTCGCAGTTTTCCTTGTTGACTAGGCCAAGGTCCCCATTATCTGACGATACCTAAGTCCGCACCTCGTGTGATCCAAACCTTCTGCTAGTGTCGTACTTCGTTCTAGCAGTTTTACTCGGAGCCTACTTCCAGTGCGTATCACGCCCCAACTGAGTCACACACGGCCAGATTTCCTAGAATGTTTAATGCTTCTGCAGTACTCTCGTCCTGTTAGGATCTTTTAGACCAAGCTACCGATATATTGGGTTATCTTTAGNGGACGCTGCCTCCTGTTTTATCTGCCGCCTTCTCTAGTATCCTCAGTTGCATGTCGGTAGTACCGGTCGTCATCCCTCCCTTGGGCCGTGATTACGTTTTTTTGGAGCGTGAGCTTTACTGTAGCCCTAGACCTTCCTGACCCAAATGCCAAATCATCTACAAGCCACTGATCCTCGCTCTTTTAGAGCACAACGCCTCTTATTTTCCCAGGGAATGAAAAAATCTATATTATATCGACTTCGAGTACTCGGACTCGAAAAGGGATCCGTCTTCAAATTCTGGAGACGGTTCTATTGATTTTACCTCTCATGGCTATCACGTAGCTCACGAGAGCTCATCAAAATTTGCGTTCGTTTCACCCTCGTAGATACCAGGTGTGATGCAACATTAGGCACTCGCCTTCTTCGTGGAGGCTGTGACGCCCTATTACGAGGCCCACCGACTAAATGCTTGATGTTTTCTCCTCGTCTTTACATACTGGTTATCACCGACCTTGATTGGTCCGGTCCCCGGTGAACTCACATACGAGGACAATTCATTAAGCAACCGTTTATTTTTAAAAATATGAACGAAGTTTGGGAATTGTTTTACAATCCTTTTGAAGGTACACTCCAAGTTTATTTTTCTTCCGATTCCCTATCACATTGAGACACTTGAAGCGTTTGACGAGCTTTGAAATTCTGCAATCGTAGAATTCGAACCCCCGCTACTGTAACCAACCTACCTCGCTGGTTTTCAGTTCTTCGCCGATTGCCAAATCGCTTCAAGGAATTTTGCTAGTAGAGTCTTGAAGAGAAATTCCACAATTGACGCTGAACAGTACTGTAACACAAAAACCAACTTGAAAAGCTTAATTTAAAACAAATGTTGTGACATGTTGAGCTCGGATGATGACTTTCCTGCATGACATAACCCGGCCGCATGCAGCGCGACGTACTGCGACCAAACTGCTACAGAGCTCAACTAGGAAGTATGGGATCACTCTCCCTACGGTTCAAATGGTGCGCCTAACAATTACTATCTTCATGCACATGAAGACGTAACTTGGCTCGAAGTGCCTTGGCGATGGCGAAGAGTTGAAAACGAGCGTTATAGGTTGGCTTCAGTCACAGGCGGCTGAATTCTATGAGTGTAGATTTTCAAATTCCGTCAAACGCAACAAGTGTGCGAATGTGGCTGAAAACTATTTGAAAAATAAATTAGTGTGTTTGAGGAGTATTGTAAAACAATTCTCTAAATTCATTCACGTTTGTTTTAAATAATTGGAAGTTACCTTATGAATAGCCCTCGCACTCAACTTTGCCGTTCATCCCTCTTTTTCTATCTATCCTGAGCCATACCCTACCAAGACTGACTCGGTTGTAGTACGCACGAGTTTAGTGGTTTAGACCATTTCAGTCTTGAGTGCAATCCAAGCCAGGAATTTACCGTGCGCACCTTTCGGTCCACACTCCATCAGCCTTGAGTTTTTCACTGCACTGATCGTCCACTCACTGAAAGAAGTAATGAACACCGATGGCACATGGGTTTCCTTACTCTGTTCTGGGTTCAGACTGCCGCTGTCGAGATCCTGTCCGTATTAGCTTGCAGCATAAAAATGGAGACCTGTGTAGCGAAGTAATTTTCACCGAAACAGACTTGGTAAATTGC
>VOMN01002997.1:0-14106 GCA_014899125.1 Orchestia grillus
TTTAAATGCCACCATTCTCGTAGCATCTAAATGCCAACATGCTCGGAGCATCTAAATGCTTCCATTCTCGTAGCTTCTAAATGCCGCCATCCTTGTAGCATCTAAATACCACCATTCTCATAGCTTCTAAATGCCACCATTCTCATAGCATACAAATGCCGTAATTTTTATCATACATAAATCACTCTGGCACTCATAGATAAGCAAAGCCTGCATTGGTGACTGATAAAGATCCCGGTAACTTACTTACAGCGTTAGAAAGTAAAATAAAAACATTTAATATCTTGAAGTACTAATCCCAACATGCTTCTTCTATAGTCTACATGAATGTGCAAGTCTTCAACCTAAGTGAAAAAAATCCTAACAGCAGACCCTTGAACGTTGTCAATTTCAAATCGATCCATTTTCTATGATAAATTTAATTGAGGAGAGCTAATTCAAGCTTTACCTATGCCTGACTCTTGTTAGTGTGTTCAATTATTGTCATCAGACATAGGACTTGGGTGTAAGCCCAAAAATTAACCGCTTTGCTCAACTCAGCGGCAGCTCGTAATTCTATTGGTGATATTGAGTGCTAATACGACAGACCGCTAAATTCTCAGTTTCTCAGAAATGACGGCGTTTTGGCAGAAATAAGACACGCACGATACTGCACACTGAATGCTGAAATGTTATTTCAATGCAACCAATGATCGAGTGAACATATCATACCAAGATAAATTTAAATTGTCAGAAATCAAAGTAAATGCTCCAATACAAGCATAGAATTGAACAAAAACGTTACGGGGAACATATGTATCTCTCATGTGCGTTGCGAGAAAGCATTTGTTTCTCCCTGCCTATACATACATTCATTGTCGATAATTGCATGATGCAGGACGTTAATTTTACTCGTTCACCTTCACAAAATCTTTGTGTAGAGAATACACATGATCTATATGTTTTACCTATCAACTCATAGCTTGTGCTAAGAAGTCTGGCGTCGAGCGCCAAAGGTCGCGCGGCAGCACTGGGTGTCTAGCGCCTATAGTGCACCGAGCGTCGAGCGCCAAAGGCCGAGCGGCAGCACTGGGTGTCTTGCGCTTATAGTGCACCGAGCGTCGAGCGCCAAAGGTCGAGCGGCAGCACTGAGTGTCTAGCGCCTATAGTGCACCGAGCGTCGAGCGCCAAAGGTCGAGCGGCAGCACTGGGTGTCTAGCGCCTATAGTGCACCGAGCGTCGAGCGTTGTGCAGTTAGCGTCGAGTCCAGCCACTGATTTGCAGTCTATCAAATGGAAGTGGACTCCGACTCCATTTCATACGTGTAGACTTGGATTAAACATTTCAAATATAGGTGTCAAATTATAGAAAACTCTCTTGCGGCCGCACAATGTCTTTATTTAAAAGATCTACATTGTTACTCGATAAGTCTCGTGCGATTTGATTCGGTAGACTTCGCAGGCTGTCATGAGCATTTGTTGGGTCAGAATTAGTGAGACAGGAGTCCTCCCACAGCATTCCATGATTTCGTGAGTGGTGGTAATTTTTAGGTACGTAATTCTAGAAACACGAGTTCATAAAATCAAGGAGCGTACATCGTATGCTATGGTATTTTCCCCTACAGCAAAAGAGCGACGCGTTGATAAAACCCAAGAGTATTCTTATATATAATTATAGGATCTTAAGTCTCCCTCAGATCGAAGACGTCTAGACGTTGGCTTAGCGAAAGCTTTACAACCTAAAGGCACCTCACACCTTTGAAAGTTTGCAATATATTTTTCTTAATCCCGTCATTAACGCTTTTTAAGTCTCAACATCAGTACACGAGCTTTCGTAATTACAAAATGCTAAGAGATTTTCAGTTCCCCGAGTATCACTGAAGACCAGGGGCAGCTATTGTTGACGATTATAAGGTATTACGATTCAAATCCCTCGATCAGCGTAGCACGAGTCATGTTGTACGATGGTTTGTGTTCTGCGTTTTCAATTATTGCCAGTATTTATTTCCCGGGATAATTAAATAAGAAAATTTCGAAGCCATGACGGACATGCGTAATTTAGGCAGCAAAATATTTGTGTCATCAATTGGACGGCAACGACATGATCATCGCTATCAACACGCTTAGTCAGCTTATCCGACTCGAGCAAATCAGTGTGTTCTATCGCTTTTTCCCCTGAAAGGAGCAGCAAACTTCATAAGGGTGCTAAATAGCTCTCAATACCTGTACCTGCCGTGCAAGAACTACTCCAAGTTCTGCGTACGCTTCCCATAGTCGACAGTCGTCATAAACTATTAAAAAAACTCAAATTTTCTGATAAAAAAACTGTCCCTGGTCTTGAAACACGTGTGAGAAAAATTAAAAAAAACATATCACTTCTTACCCTATTAGTCGGACTGAAGCGGTAGGACGAAGAGATCTTGGCATCACTAATCGTAAAAATCTCAGGCATGACAAGTAAGTTGAAAAAAACATCCAGAATGCCAGGCGAATTTTTCGTTTCGTCGCAAGAAACTTTGACTATAAGTGAAAAGACATGATACTACTTCCTTATAAAGTACTAGTCTGACCACCTGCGGAATGTGCAGTACAACTCTGGTCGCTTACCCTATGGCAAGACAACTATAAAATAGAGTAAATATAGCTTGAAGTTACAAAAATAATCCTCGAATTCTGGAACCTCAACTAACATCGCCGTTTTCAGAAGCTGACGCTCGTCTCGCTTGGACGAAGAAGATTGTGAGGTCACCTAGTCGAGACCTACAAATTCCTTAAAGCCTTCTTTGATGTTGGCCCAGAAAGGCTGTATAAAGCAGACAATAACGTTCGCATCAAAATAATTTCAGGTTCTGAATTTCTTTCTGCCTCAAATTAAAAAAAAATTGTTTGGACGAATATCGGATGGGAAATCTTCCAGCACATATTTTAAACTGGTGATTCGAGGTAACTTTTTAAAAATTGCTGATGCTGTAAGGAAAAATTTAGTAAATAATACGACCCCATTTTTGTAAAACATCCTAATTTTTTACGCAGGGGGTTCCACGAAAAACCGAATCCGAAATAAAAATAATATAATTAACACTTTGACTGCGATTCTCTGTGCAGGAAATATTTCATATCCACAAAAATTTCCGCTGAGTTTAAATTTGAAGGATTTTGCTGTCACAAATTTGGTTATCCTATTCATTTATCTTCGAATCTGAACTAGCTTATTCGAGTACTGAACACAAATTTTATGAAAACTTAAAAACTTGTATCCATATATGTAAGTGCTTTCATTACGTTAGGTTAGATGATCGTGTGAACCATACATGGCGCAGGTCGCAGTCAAAGTTTTAAAAAACTATTTGTTGCACTTTTATTCTGTTTCGACTATATTATTCCGTGAACTCTTTTCAACAAATGCTATACGTTTTGATTAAATATGTTCAAAAATATTTACCCAGTAATTACTCTGCCAAAGGCTGTCAGAAACATGTTTGCGCAGGAAAGTCAAACAATAAAATCTACACACCAAAGTTTAACTTGATTTTAAGTTTTAGAAAAGAAGTCCTTACAACTACTATGCAGTAAATCATTTTATTAAAAATATTGTGAGGGTTTAAGCTCCAATTCCTTCCCCACGTCGCCCATTTCTGCCCGCGCCCTGTTGAGCTCCTGATCGCATCGATGAAACAACGCGTTTGATTGGGTCCATCATTTTTGGGCACGTAGAATTCGTTTGTGATTCTTTCTTTCAATTTTTAATTCCTCAGTGTTTTGAGAGGGACAAGAATATACTTTCGTCTTTTGTCATTTAGTGTCCCCATCGAAAATAATCACACGCTGTTGGATTTGGAGATCGCTGCATTAAAAAGTTATAACGAACCTCTCACGCCTGTACGGGAAAATCGATGACGGTAAGTGTGATTGCTTAAACTTCTGGATGCCTTCTCTTTTCTTTGCAGGGAAGTGGCCAGTGGCAATGTTGGTGGTCACACCACGCAGGTGGTAGCAATGCTACTTCTTCTTTGATTTGCCCTGCTCTCCTATTCTACGTCTGATCGTGTGCCTGTGCGTGATTGTTGCTTGATGGCATGGGACTTGGTTAGAAACCAAAGCTGGTTCGTTTCTGTTGTCATATTTTGTTCTATTTGTCAGTAGCCAGTTGCTAATTATGCACGCTCATTTTTCCGTAAAATAACAATTAGTACATAAAAAACTTTGAACAGAAAATAGTATAAAGTTATACAATGCAAAATTATGACATTCAGCAATGTAAAACGCAACATTAAGCACTGCAAAACGCAACGTTATTATTACTTTGTCAGTTTAAGGCTCCCTAGCCACATCAAAGCGATCTTAACACGTTAAACGCCATTCTCCACACAGGTAAAATTACACGTTGATAAATATCTCCGCTGTGAATTTAAAAATGAAGGATTTGTTTGAAAAAATTGTCTATCCTATTCAATTTTCCTTTTAATTTAAATTAGCATATACGAGTGATGACTAGAAATTTAATGAAAAATTAAAAATTTGTATTCATATATTTTACTGCTGTAGATAGGTTAGGTCATATTAGGTTAGATGACCTCGTGTACCACAGGTGGACCACGTGGCGGTCAACGTGTTAAGAGAGTGAAAAGTACGGACCATTTAGCGTGAACTGTAGGACACGTGGAATCTATGCACAGGTGTGTTCCCACGCAGGATTCTCTGTGCATAGAAACAACAATTCAAGAAGGAAGTAAAAGAAAAGACAAAGAATGATCAGCAAAGAGGGCATGAAAATGGAATGTAGCAAAGTTGACACGAAAGATAATAGTCCCAAAGGCCTTGCTAGGCCTGAGGTAACTAAACAGTGCGCCCCTGGAGACGCCAACACGCGTACCAGAAGAGGACAAACCTAACCGCCCTAATCCCGTTGCTTATAGGCTATCCTATGACCCCTGAGGTGTGCAAAACGTAACATTAAACAATATTGTTACAAATGAATTTTTACCCGCAATTGACGACTGCAGACCTCATCGTAGCTGCGGTGCGTGAGCTCGTTGTAGATAGTACGAGTGCTATAAAATTCCACTTCATTGCTTTCAGTGTCGTCAATTACGTGCAATTTTGACATGCGAGCGATTTCTATCAACTCCGTTGAGTGCAAAGAAGTCATGAAGGAAAAATTTGCAAGCAAAATATTCCTACAGATGAGATGATAATGAACATCAGTAATGAAACAAAAATGCTCATTAAATGAATGTGGTCCTCAAAATTGAATTATTTCTCAAAATTGATATGAGCCTCAAAACGAACATGATCATCAACGTGAACATGATCGTCAAAATCAACACGTTCACCCAAGTGAACATGATAATCAAAGTCAACACGTTCAACAAAAACAAGGTGCTCAACAAGATCAACATGTCCATCGAAATCAACATGATTATCAAAACGAACATAATTACTGAAGTAAACATAATCCTCACCACGGGCAAAATCAGTCGTCTACCATAAGACAGAAGGCTTCAGATTGCTGCTTGGTTCAATTTACAAAATTCAACATTTGCCTTCCTGAGGTAAATTTATTCACGAATTTGCAACCTCCTTGGAAGTTTCACGCTCATCTCAACAGTTGTGTGGTGACTTTTCCCGGAGGAAAAGTAATCGATGTGTTGACGAGTGTGGCAAACACAGGGCATTCGTAACCTGAACTTGGCACCCATATTCAAAGGGAGAGAAGAACCTTTATTAATTCCAACACGTTTTACCGTTGGGTTNAGGGTCCTCTCGGTTACGAGGCCATCACGCTAGCAGCACGCCATGGTCCCCACAAGCACGCCATGGAGCCCACCAGAGTGAGCAGTATACTTAGAATTTTTACAGAAATGCGTAATCTTAACCATTGCACACTTTTCAGTGGTCATCGCTCACTAATTACTTTGGTAGGTGCAATCATTTACAGGTATGATACTTTTCTGTATTTTTAGAGTTGCTAATTTGAGTTCTAATCCGGCACCAACTTTTACAATGCCTCACGAAGTCACTAGGAGTAATGTCTGCTCAAGAGGGCCATGAAAAGGAATCGTAGAAAACGTATCTGACCAAATCGAAGGTTGAAGATAAAATGCAAGGCCTTATCATTTCATACTACACCTTAACCTCAAGCTCATAGGTTGTCAACTGTAAGCGACTGCCGCAAGTAAGCCACTCGGTATTTTAACTAAAAATTTCTATTATTTGAAAATAATCAAAGATCCATGAAAATTTAAATCGAGAACAAGCTTCATTTCTCCTTTATCAAGAGCTCGTTTTGCCATTAAAAAATGTATACTAAAAAAATCCGTGAAAGGAATAATTTTGGGGTTGTTCTTTTGAAGCTGAACCACTCGCTGTGCACTGCATTGCTCAGTTAGCTCTGCATCTTGCGCATTTTTTTTCATTCATTGTACGTACCAGAAGTTCACAGGGTCAGTGGTGTAAGGACTTGAACTTGGTGATAAGATTTCGCGGTAGAAACGCGCCGAATTTGTGACGATGGCTCATCATGGTGCACACTCGAGTGGATGAGAAGAGAAGAACGGTGAAGTGAGCCCTTGACTGAAAACATTTGCTTTGCTAGGCTAATTTATTATCCTTTTAACTTCCCATAGAGTTTAATGTAGTCAAATTAGACTAAAAATCAGCGAGCTGTGGTTGCATTGCTGCTTCATTCAGTGTCAAGTTATAATGCTTATCTTCATTAATTTCAAAACAACTTACATTTAACCACAGGTTATAAGGATTCTATAGCTTGTTAAAAGCATTTCTGCTTTCTTCCAAATCAGTCCTACCATTTGAAGTTCTTGATTGAGGTGTCCTCATTTTTAAAACATGGTTAACTGCTTGCTGGCGCAGTTTTGCACTCATTCAGGGATCTTGAACCGTGAAAATGTCACCATTATTATTGAGTTGATATATGAAGAGCAAGTGTAACCCCTCTTGAAAAGTGCGCTTACTTGGAATGATATCTTCTTTTAAACTGAGCCTCCGAGACGGAACTGTATCGAAATATTCACGACTGAAAGACAATGTTGACTTCCCGGGGGTGCAATAATTGAAGTCCTGTCTTATAAAATATCCAAATTATCAACCAATGTTGTAAGCACTTCTTTTTCTTACAGAAATGATCTGGGTTACGCTCGCTCTGCTGGTGGTTGTCATCACAACGCTCTCTATGTACGAGAGATGGCACCATGGCTACTGGAAGAGGCTAGGAGTCTATTCTCCACCCACTCAGTTTTGGGTGGGACACTTCCTATATTACTTGTCGACCAAAGTCCGGAGACATGAATTGATTGACGAGGTCAGGACCATTATGGCAGAATCCCATTCTCAATACATTTAATAGCCTGAGTTTATTTTTTAAAAATTGAGCATGACTTCTCAGTTTTCTTCAACAATTTCAGTTAACTTATTTTATTGGAGAATGCTACCCTGGCATGGTCAATACGTGTTGTATTTTGTTTTCAGGCCTACAAGAAGCACAAAAAAGACGGGATGATTGGTCTGTACGACTGGCTAACTCCATCGCTCACGGTTCTGGAACCGTCTTTGGTTCAGGCTGTACTAATCAAAGATTTTGACCACTTCGTTGATCGCAGATCTTTCAATTTCAATGATGAAATTATTGATGGGATGCTTACGAACGCCAAGGGGAGTCACTGGAAAGGACTTCGGTCGGTGATGAGTCCTACATTTTCTTCGGGAAAGATGAAGAACATGTTCCATCTAGTAAAAGAAAAAGCAAACATTCTTGTTGAAGTCTGCCGAGAAGAGAGAGATGAAAAACACCGCATTACCATGCCTTCTGTGTTCGGTAATTTTACCATGGACGTAATCAGCTCGTGCGCCTTCGGCTTAGAAGTAAATTCGTTGAAAAATGAGAATTCCCCGTTCATCGAAAATGCGCAATCGTTATTCAAGTCAAATGCTAAGAGAATGTTTAAGTTTTTCATAATGGTGCTCCTGCCTTCGGTGGGCAAGCTCCTGGGCATCAGCATGACGACGTCGCAGATTCGTTCTCTGGCGACAACAGTGAAGCAAGCAATCGCTGTGAGGGAAAGGGGACCAAAACGAGGGGACTTCGTCGACTTGATGTTAGAAGCGAGGGAGTCTGGGGAGGCCTCGGAACAGAAGCCTCTGCATAAATTCCGTGAGTAAAGCGGGGGGGGGGCGAACTTGGCTCTCTGATGTCCTGTACGTTCAGGTCTTGTATACTGATTCAACGACTGGCTCATGTGTACGCAGGGTTTAGTCCGAACAGTGAATGGATCAAACATTTATGAGAGCTTGGTAAGAAATAGACTAAACCAAGCATTTATGGACTAAATATTTATGAGAGTCCAGTAGGAAATAGACTAAACCAAACATTTATGGACCAAATATTTATGTACATGTGAGGGCCCGGTAGGTAATAGACGAAAGTAATCTTTCTACACTAAGTCAATTGAATATCTTCCTCTTCTGAATTATGCTCCTCTAGACTACAGCACACCTGTTGCAGTGAAAAATACCATACTACATGTATATATAGGCTTTCTTTTATACATTGTTTGTTGAAGACCTAGGAATTTTTCTAATAAGGTATTCCATTTTCAATTTGTTTTCAACCAACAAATACCCTCGGTCTTCAATAAACAATGTATAAAGGAAAATCTGTTTCCTGCCCACACGAATATATATATGGGATGGAAGTATATATATATATACGCAGAGCCTGAGACTGAGGCATTTAAATTAAGTGAGCCTACCTGAACAAGGACTTGCCCGCGTCCACCAATCGATGTTTCGTTGGCGCAGCGGCTTAATTTCCTCTTTGCCTCCTTTAATTTAGATGATATAGGGAAGAAATATTATAAGAGAAGTTACAAACCTTAAAATCTACATACCTAAGATTGTCCTTAACGTCTCATTTTCTGCTGATGCAATTGTTTTTAATTTTCAGAAGCAAAATTTGACGCTTCCTCGTGAGGTTTGTATTGCCAGGAAATAAGTTCCGATGTTAAGATATAATGTTCGCATGCGATGTTGGATGAATAAAACTTTTACTTCGATTATTCAGTAAATGAATGGTACGATGAAAATAAAGTCTTTGCTAAGTCACATGGTATATCCTGATTGGAGTACAACAAAAAAGTGGCGTTGCACGGTTTTCATCTTATTGAATTCAGTTTCACAAATGCTATTGATTACCCGAGATTTTTCTTTGTAATCCAACTTCTTACCCTACCAGGTTAATTACTCTAAACTGTGTCCTTTTAACCCAAATTAGAAGAATTGAGCAGCTTTGTCCTGAGGTTACCATCAAGAGGCAAAGGGTTAATATTGAAGTTAATAACTGAGTTTTGTCAACGTACTAATGCCCATTTGACAGACTGTCAATATATTCTTTGTGGTTCAGTCTGCATTATGTATCCAGATGACTTACATACGAATGATGGAGTATGGTACCTGCGCACTAAAGTTTTTCGTGGCATTTGGACGAATTGTAATCCAGTGTCGTAGCCGCGAATGGTGCCTTGATTCATTCGTGTTGCTAGCTTGCACGCGCTGTGTAACTCATGAAAAATTTTCACGAGTAAAGGTGTCGGGGAAACAGTAAAGCTACCTCGATAGCTCTCTTCTTTAAGATCTAAAGCCTTCATATTACAATCTTCGAACAAAGGTAACGGTTGAAAGTAGTTGAAAGGGAGTCCTCTAATTTTTCTTCACTGAAACTAAAAAATTTTTTCGTGCGAACTACGACTTTAGGAATAAATTGTCTCGATTTTTTTCTAGCTGTGACAGATGAAGTCATAGTGGCCCAATCAATCCTGTTTATTCTGGCCGGGTACGACACGACGTCGAACTCACTGACGGCGGTCGTATTTTCGCTGGCGAAGCACGAGTGCTGCCAGGACACGCTGAGGGCAGAGCTGAGAGCCCTCAGGGAGGGGAGGCAGGACCGGCAGCTCACTTACCAGGACATCATGGAAGCCCCGTACCTGGACGCTGCTGTGGCGGGTAAGATACTGTGTGGAATGGTGCACAATGTATGATGTATTGTGCATGTCTATGTACCCATGTCGTGTCTAAATAGAGACGCCTATTGAAGTTTGATCCTTGAAATAACGACCAAAATAATGTTATTATAGGAACGCAAGTGAATTAATGCTGAGTCATACGAGGACAGCGTCGATTTAGTCTCTGAATAAAGGACTATTACCTTGAAAGATTGTGAGATGATAATGAGCACACATGCAGACGTTCGTTAGTCAACATAGTAGTCAATGCCCAATGAATTTATTTGTCGTCTTTAAAAAATGAAATATTTTAAAACTTTCTTTTGACATCACTGAAGTTTTAAAAATTGAATGTTTCCCCAACGCTACGCCGATAAAACGCCACCATTCCAGTTGTTTCAAGCATCACGGAGCTTCCGATTCTAAAAAGCAGCTCTGTAGGTTCAGGATTGAATGAAGAAAAAGCTGGAAGCTCATGCGTCCCGGAATCAAATCCGGACAATTTGGCGTGCATTTTCGAACAAATGATCTCAATTTACGTTCTACTTCACTACCAGTCAATTATTTTGCAACACAATCCGCCCGCCAGGTGAGGCCGCTCTGCGACCTGCGGTCCGAGCTGCTTGAGAGTCGTTGCGCGTCAGTCCGGTCATTCCACTTGAAATTGATAGCAGTGTCTGAGAAGGGCAATCTTCCTCGTTTGAGTTATACTACGCGAAATAAAAATTGATGTAAAATTAATTTGTCATGACTGTAGAAAAAGCAGTTCTATGTGAAGCAGTTCTGTATTTTAGTCAAGCAATAAAGGTTGTGTACGCTAGTTTTGTCACGAGATTGTTTACATCAGTTTTGTCAGTCTACCGTTTGTAAACTAAGAAACGCAAGGATGAGTGCGGCTGAAATTAAATCTTCCCTGCCAGAAATTTGATTGTGGGTTGCTGTGGATGTGCGCCCACGAGATGCAGCTGTGCATGTGAAAGATTAATTGCGTGAATTTCTCCGAAGCAACACTATACAAAATAGAGCTTTCAAAGCAAAATAAATCACATTAAAATAAAAATCTTGAGCTGCTGAGCAATAAGTCAAGAATACGCTCAATTTCTGTCAATAACTCTTAATGCGCGCATTAAAATGTGGAAAGTAAGAGCGTGGCCTGAATTTTGCGATCATAGGGGTACATGTACATGTAATTTCTCCATGCCATGCTCTATTTTCCATACACGATATCTACATACACATTGTACCTACAGCAGCAGGATTCATTCGAATCATGGCACGAATTTCTTTCCCATAATTTCCCTTCCAAATCCTCGCACCCACCCGATGTAGCAGAGCACACACAAACACACAGAGCTACGTAAAAAAAGCCCTGCTCCAGGCTCACGTGTACTCGTGAAATTATGTAGAATTCCTTGGAAGCATGGGGTCATTTCTGCTGCGAAATTTTTCCTCGACCGTGAACAATTTGTCTTCACTTGAAGACGCCGCAGGGTCGGTATGAAGGCAAGCTACGATCCAAAGCTCTTAGAGCGCGATTTCATCGAAAAAAATCACTGTCATTTAAAAAAATGTAGAAAACAAAGCCAGGTGGCGTTTTATTAAAGCTAGGAAGAAGGCATTTTATTGAATAAAATGATTAGATACTGATTATGCCCTCTTAGAGCACGATTTCATCGAAAAAAATCACTGTCCTTTCAAAAAAACGTAGGAAACAAAGCCAGGTGGCGTTGTATTGAAGCTTGCAAGTAGGCGTTTTGTTTAGTAAAATAATTAGATAATGATTCAGATAATTATCTAATTATCTAAATAATAAGCGAGATAATTTGAGCATGGAAAGGTCAAAACGTACTTCACGACCTAGGCAGTATTTGCAAGGTCGATCCCCCCCCGTCTCCTAGGTACGCCTTCGATCCAGAGTTACACGTAATTTGGCTGCATCAGAAGTGCGCGAGTTCGCCCAATATCTGCGGAGATAAACGACCTTATCACCCTATGACTATCACGCCTCTTTCAATATTATCTCATCAAATGCTTCCAACTGCCTAAAAAGTAAACAATAATCCCCACCCTATATCTTCTGTCACCCTCCATATGATGCTCTCAGTAGCTGAAGTTTTGAGTGTATGACTATTTTATACAACGAAAATATTTCTCTTTTGAAGTTAAACTTGGTCGAAAATAACAGCAGTATACCAGATCACGATACATTAAGTAAACTTTTGCAGCTGTGGAAAGTGTCTTAGCGAAACAATACTACAGGAATTTGTCTAATCTTCTTACGTTCTACAAAGATAAATTGACTGAAGCCAGAAATATTTATTAGAAGCAAAAACTTTCTGTTTATGGGCGTTTTTTGAATAAGAAAAATCCTTTCAATATTTTTCTCCCATACATTGAAAATGGAGATAATGGTAGTTAGCAGTCATATCTAGGAAAGTTGTAGAAACTCGAGAATTTGAAAGACCGTCACATCCAAACTCTTTTCCAGAACGTCCGCTCCCAAGCTACGATAATTGAAGGGAATGTGGAACTTTGTATCACGCTTCAGCATTTGAGTTATAGAAATAGCCTAAAAATGAGAAAAAACAAAAAGAAAGCAGTTATGGTATCGAAAGATTTTAGAAGAAAGAGCAAGTTTCTAGCTGTTCATCTTGACCAGATATTACTAACTATGACCTTGATTTCCTTAAATATTGAAATTCATTTGTGTTTAAATGCATAAGCATAGTAATATTGCACCTGAAAGCGCATGTTGAGTCTCACGCTGCGCTTGTCACCACTTCATAGGCAAGTGATGGCTCAGCTCGAGGCACGTAATTCCACTGATTGCGATTCCAATACGGAATCAGGGACTACATGGCGGGAATAAATGGTGCAGTTTTAAACCTCGACTCATTTCTGGCAACATGGCTCAAGAACTAGGACTTAGGGAGCAATATGTATGATACTAATACTTAAGTTTCAATTGCAGAGGCCTTGCGTTTGTATCCCTCTACGACATTCACGGAAAGGCGGTGCACTAAGCCTTACAGGTAAGGACGTTCTTGCACAGATAACACGTTCCAGCGTTAAGTTGCTCCATAGTTACACAAGTAATTCCAGAGTTAAATTAAGTTTCAATTTGGTGATCCTTTCTATTTTTAAGTTAGACTTACTTCCTTCTTGTTCGCTTTTTCTCTTTACTCGAATGAACCGGTTTGGTCATTTTAATTATTCAAGTACGAGGGTTTTCTTTAAACACAATCAAAATATGAGTGTTGACTTGCAACCAAACCATCACCCAACAGTGGATTGAATTGCTTCCTTGCTACACCGGTTGCCCAGTACGCGGGGGACTTGTTAAGCATTCATTGAATGTTGAGCTAAATGGTAACAAAATCTCAACAAGTCGAATATCTTGATGAATTTAATTTGAGTTATTAACGCTGAACTCTTTTAATCAGATGTCTCAAAACTTCAAAATGAAAAACCTTCTACGTCCCGTGAGTACATCTGTGAGCACAAACATTGAACTTGTTCAGTTCACATACCACGGAAGCTTACCCCACATAAGTGGCCTTACTTATGCACAGGTGAAACTGCTGTCTGATGCGACTGCGGTGTTCAGCAGAGACACAAATCATCTACCGGAGCGTATAAATTAAGTTAACTTAGTTGTTCCGATTATGAATACACAATTTTCTGTTCGAATTCATGGAAAACAGTACATTAAGGAAAAAATATATTTATTTCAAGAAATGGGAGTAGAAATAAATAATTCCAGCGTTTCATAACTTCAGGTGTTTAAATGATACAAGAATGTAAACATTACATGAATTGCAGAGATCTAAACAGCCTAAGAATGTATATATTGAAACATGGGCATACAAATTAGTTACAAGTAAAAGTAAGCTTCCAATGAATTTAGTATCGAATGAAAAATAAAAAATAAAAGCGAACAAATCTCAGCGTTACTTATAAACATGACCATTCATTTAGATTATTGAATAAAATATAGTTCAAGTTCTTTTCATACATGAACAGAAGTTGAGTATCAATGGAAAAAAGTAAACGACGCATGTGAATATAGTATAAACTTCATGAATTGATAATAGCTCGTTTCTGATGATACT
>VOMN01003001.1:0-14442 GCA_014899125.1 Orchestia grillus
CCCTAGCGGCGTTTCGTCGAACCGACGCTCAGCCTCCGCATTCTTGACACCGACGTACGGTGGCTTGGCCTGGATAGAGTACGCCATGATCCGAACTCGTCATCTATTTCAGCGATTACGTACAAAGCCAAAACCCTCGTCGCTGCATGATAAACCGGCAACAATAAACGCAACTCTCTCAAAATGAACTCAAAATTGTTCCTTTGTTCTGCTTTTATTTTAATAGCAATGCTTCCATCAGTGGCTCAAGGTTACAATATTTCCATTGCACTTATTTTGGGAGCAAGTCTGTCCATCGTCTCTACCAGACGCTGGCACGTGACCTGGTGGCAGCAAACCACTCCGTCACGCTCATCATGAGTTACAATGCCACTTATTTTCACCTCAATTTCATCAAATTGAATGTTATGGGGTCTGAACCGTCAATACAAGGAAATTCATTCGAAATGGTGGATGTTGCTGATGCGATGACTGTGTTTAAAGAAGAAATGATGAGAGTTGGCCCTCTCATGTGGGAGAACAAAGAAGTAGAAGTACTTTGGGAACGTCGTCACTCTTTTGATGCAACAATAATGTCAGAAATCGGTAAAGGCGTTTCGTCACAATTCTTGTTTAACTTCACAGGATCCTTGATGTTCCAATCAATCCTGGAGTTGAGTATTTTTCAATTGCTATAGATGGCAATTGGTTGCACCCTACTATTGTTCCCTGCATTTTGCTTCCATACGACGAAATCATAAATTTTTTTGAACGTGTTGCGAATGTTTTCTTCGCCCTGTTGCTTTACACTTGGCCACTGAATGAATGAGAATGAAAAGCCGATAAGCTTTTGTTGAAATTTTTTTTTCCTGATGTTGGCGATTTATCGAGGTATGTACTTCAGCGAGTAGATATTTGTGTTTTAGATAACGTATTAATTTTTCCTTCTGCTACAAATAATTTATTGAGTATCTGAAAACAAGTAGAGAAGTGACAGAAATGTGGAATAATTCCTTGGTTTTGGTTGGTCACAGCGCACCTGAAAAGCACTTTAGGCTTCACATTTGCTCGCATCTTCCGTCAATCCTGTAACTGGAACTTCAGCTTAGGTTGAAGTAATTCAACAGGAGCATATCATCGTCTTTCAACGTCTGTTATCATGAATGAAATCTCTTATTTAATGATCACTAACATAACTCAATCACAACTACAGCGATACATTCTATCTAAAGTGCTTGCAAGTATATTCAGCTTTGGCGTCTTCAAATTTGTGCAGGTACTATGAAAAATCATCTCTGACCTTCATCAACGGACATTACGCGCTGGACAACCCTGTGCCTCTTCTTCCGAACCAAATTGAAATTGGTTTACTAAACTCACATCCCCCTGAACCTCTGCCTAAGGTATATAAAGTTTCAAAACTTCTCACCGAGTTTTTAAGTTATACAGCTATAATGAACGAGTGGCCTTCATAAGAATTCGTGAATGAAATTTTGTATCTAAAAACCTAGAGCAAATTTTAGAGTAATTGTGTTTCACGTGTTATATACACGTTAAAGTTAACGTCAACTTCACTCACGCCTATTAACGATTTACTCCCTTGCTAAAATTAGAAAACAGGGTAAAGGATGCAAGCATATTGTCACACTAGACAAAATATGGAACGGTTCAAAATTGTACTCACAGATAGTAATTCAATATTTACGATAGAAAAACCCTTGTATTCATTTATTTTCTGTGGAATTGAGGTGTAACTATCAAATTAGCCGTCGATAAGGTGCGCTCTTTGCGGTTTTCGAGCATGCATGGGCCTTTTGTTTCGAATTTATTGAATTACCAACAGTAAATGAATTTTTCAGACCCATCTGTATGTCCTTTGCTACTCTTCATTGATTTTGGACTTTCCGAATTGATTTTTGGACTTTCCCAATCCGGCAGGACTTGGAGGATTTCATTGAGAGCAGCGGCGACCACGGCGTCATCTACTTCAGCCTCGGCAGCTACGCCCAGAGCACCGACATACCTACCAGAGCGAAGGTGTGTCGCGTGTGCCCTTTGTCAAGTGCAATGAGGCGCCCGTTTTGAACCTGTGAAAATTTCTGCCATTTCGAATCGACAAAGTAAAAGTACTGCTCAATCTCGAATGCTTATGGTTTCGTTTAATACTAGGGTGAATGAGCAATCAAGTGCATAACATGTGAATGACTGTTTGCCTAAGATTTCTTCAATTTACAAAATAAATAGGTTCTCATGGGGTTAATAACTGTGATCGATGGACGACTTGCTCTCGTAATTGATGCAAGAGAACTTTTGTTGGTAGCTCCAACAAAAGTTAAGTTCTCTCGTAATTTTTTTTAAGTTATACAGCCATCAGAAAATATTCAGAAAAATTAACAGAAACCCAAAATGAAAAAAATCAGCTCTTGCGAATAATGATGAGAAATGGCATAATAGAGGAAACTGATCACCCAAAGTTTCTGAGATCAATCTTTGAAAAGCACTTAACTTTCAGCAAACATAAATAATTATTTTGCAGAAAAATTTTGAAATCGATTGGTGTGCTACATAAAGTAAGAAATATATTGCCAACTGATGCCTTAAAATCCTATATCATTCACTTGTTCACCGGTTTCTTCAACATGGAATTGAAGTATGGAATCGGATCGATGAAAAAAATTAACGGATTGACCCAAAACACCATGAAATAATTTTTGCCCAATTCTGTCTTCATATCACCAGGAATTGTAATATAGCAGTACTTCCTTTTACTCATGCGCCAAATCCCATCATTGTATTTTCTTTGAAGACACTAAATTTTGGAATTACATTCCTCCAAACAGTCATCAAAATACCTCATTTAAGTCATTTATGACTAATCTTGAGGCCTTCATTTCCTCGCTGTATTGAGGGAACGTACGTGAGTCTGTGTACGTCTCCGGATATATATTCATATACGTGTATGTACGTAGTCTTTACCTCAATTCCTAGCTCATACCATTTTTGCGCCCTAATTTGTAATTTTATGCTACTTTTCTCGCTGTATTGAAGGAATACAGTTACGTCTGTGTACGTTGACCTATATGGACATATGCTCAAATATGTGCCTGTAATTAGTCTCTTACTTCAAATGCTAATTGATACCATGTTCCTACCCTAATATGTATTTTTAAGCTACTTACACAGTTCTAGTAACCTACATAACTATGTGGAATTTTAAGTAATTTTTTATTATTAAATAATAATGTGTCGTGAATTTAAAATCTTCATTTCTATGTAGGTTGCCCTAGCAGTCCTGTAGCTTATATTGGTCCACAATAACGTGATCTACATTTTGATTCCAGTTTTTGTTAATTTCTCATTTGATTTTAAAACTGTGCTCGATGTAAATTACTTGGGTATATATGTGTTTCAAACATCTCGAAGTTATGAAAAATCTATTCCAAAGAGAGTCCAATAAAAACAGTGAGTTTGTCGATACATACGTATGTCAACTGATACAACCGAAAAAACAGCGATTACAATGCAATGCGGTGCATAGATAACTGCAAAGTTTTTAAGAAATCAGGAATTCAATTTACTCTCATGTGAGGTTCCCACGTCGATTTCAGCTGGCGTTCGTGGAGGCGTTCAGCAGAGTGCCCCAGAAAGTCATCTGGGGCTACCGAGGCGACGACTTGGTTTTGCCTTCGAACGTCCTGACGCGACCTTGGCTTCCGCAGCAAGACATTCTCGGTAAAAAGCTTTTGTTCGATTGCTTTTATCTCCCCTGTCGGCCCCCGTCAAGTTGATGTGTTCTGAAAACCAATTTCAGCATGCAGACAGATATTAGTTGAAAAAAATCTGTAGCAATAACAGAAATGTGTTTTTTACTGATTTGTTAACCTAGTATTCTGGGTCAATAAGTATTTTTGTGTTATTGCTCATTCATTGAAAAAGTGTGCTCGTAAATTGTAAGCACAAATTTACATTCCTCCTCTTTAGTTGGTAATGGGAATTAGAATCATTTAAAATTTCTGTACATTCATACAGAGACCTAAACGTAAATTTAGACCCAATTCAAAACATTTCTCACGCTCGATTTGATGCTGCTAACGATTGAATTATACGTAATTTGATACTTACATATAATGTCCTGATACTTCTGGATGAGTTTGTATTCATATTTTTGGACATGCTGGTTCATTCAGGAGGATTCTGAAGCTAAAAATTTGACAGCTATTTGAAACATTTTCATGAAAGCCAGCAGACAATGATGAACGTCGGTAGCAAGGCTGGTTATCGAATCAACAATTTCATAATAATAAGATATAATGTAAAATCTCTTTTCTGTTTTTCAATAATGGAAAAAGTCGGTTTACTGATATGGAACGCAACCGTAATATTATTAGTGCATATATTTCATGAATTTAAACTTTGATCTTGCACATTACGTACCATAACATATAATTTGTGATCATTCAACAAAGAAGTCAAGTCGCAAAATCTAGTCCTGGTTTTCAACTCTCACTTTCCAGGTCACCGGAAAACTCGCGTGTACATCTCGCACTGCGGGATCCAGAGCACCCAGGAGGCCAAGTACCACGGGGTGCCAGTGCTCGCTGTACCAGTCGCCTTCGACCAGCCCCGGAACGCGGCTCGGATGGTCCGCAAGAAGTTGGCCGTCTCTCTGTCGTGGGACACGCTCACTGCTGACGACATCGTAGACTCCTTAAATGTTTTGATAAATGACACCAGGTATTTTGGGGAAATTGGATACCTTGCTTCTCGTAGAACTAGTGATTATTATTGCAAATGAACTTGAGGGAGCTGTGAGCTAGAATTGACTACGCACTGTCACTTGTTTTTCAGAATTCTAGGTAAAATAATTTTTTTAATTAAACGTACTTAGTTGAGGCCAAGTTTGAACTTTCTGCGCAATGGATATACTGTGTCTCTCACTGATCAAGAATAGGATTAGAAATTAACTGTAAATGTGTTAACACATGAGTACATTCAATACCATTCTCAAAATGTCATTTCATGTTAGTAATATGGTGTCATGTTATTCTCCCAGCTACTCGGAGAACATGAAGCAGATATCGGCGGTGCTGCAGGACCAGAAGGAGAGCCCGGGGGAGCGAGCTGTGTGGTGGATAGAGTACGTCATCCGCCACCGGGGGGCGCCGCACCTGCAGTACACCGGCAAACGGCTCCATTTCCTGCAGTACTTCTGTATTGACGTGCTTGCCTTCTTATTTGTGTGCTTCTATGTTTTTTATCGACTTCTTAGGTCAGTGATAATTTTCTCATGGAGCTTATGGTTCAAAACGACTATATCGGCAAAGATTAAAAAGCAGTAGTTCATGGCAGTCTGTGCATAAAAATGGCCGCTAATAAGGTACTTCAAAACGTAAATATTGTTTACGCTTTCGCTGTTCATTGAGGATTCTCTTGTGAAATAACCATGTTTCTGACCATGAATGTATAAGGACGGTGTACTTTTTTAGTTCTTTTTCTTATTATTGAAGGTTTCAATTTGCATACGTAGTTCTTCCTTATATCATCGTTGTTTCTACAATAAAACAAACGAAAATATTCTCCTCTTTGTGTTAAAAGAACATTAGTAAATCATCGGTAAACACCGATCGCTCGACTCTTTCACTAATTTTGTAAATTTAGATGCCTCTTGTTTCTGAAAAAATACGTTGAATTTTCAACTGACCATCATCAGCAGCATTCCAATATACTTCACCTCAACAACAGTGCAAGGTCATTCAATAGTTTGCATAACTGGCGCATGAACAAAAGAGATATTTCAGCTGCTTAGCGTAGTCGATGTGCAGCAGGTCAGAAAGAAAAAGAATATTTTACTTTCTATAACAGGAACGCAAAGGTGGATGTTGCACCATTACACTGCTTAATCGATTACAAAACAATTAGTAACGGATTCAGTTTTTCACCCTTTAAGTTTCGGAATCATTTCAGTAGAAAGTTTCTTTGACAATCTATTTGAAGATGGCATGACCTTTTGACACTATTGTTTGGCGTCATTCGATGTATTATATTATTTAATAGAACTGACTGAGTTGATTGTGTTTCTACTGACAGTAGTAACTTGGATCACGAGTAACAGCTGGCATATTTTTTCGCCCGAGGTATTAATAGTTTTGAGTTTAATATACGCGAAATAACAGACAACAGTGCCAAAATACATATTCTAGTCAAACAGATAAAGCAATGTCTAGCGGTCGTGTTGCAGCTAAATTTTACGGTAGATGTCTACCTAAAGTATAAAATATTTTCTGCATTGGAGTCTGTTGAGCACGACAACTGGTTTTAACGTTTGCTGCTCGGCCACTTTGCGAAGCAGACAAACGCTCCCATACTTGGAAAGAAGTTAAGGCAGGCAGCAAGCAAAGCACTTGTCAGATATGTCATTAGAAACGATGACTTTGCAGTTTAGCGTCGCATTTGAAGTTTTACGAACTAAAAATTGATCACGATGGAATTTTGCCTTATCATTTCGAAATATGTTGTGACGATATTTTCCAGAGGAATTACGAATAAAATTTGGTTTTGTTACTATTGTTTATTTATATCCCTGCTGCATTTGAACGACTAATTTTTATAATATGTATTGTTTTCTTCTGAAATTCAAGAGTTTAAATTTTTTCCGAACCCTTCGTTCTGCTTTGACTAAAATTGGCTTATAAAACTACTTGAAGTATAATTATTTTATCTGGGTTCATTATTCAACAAGAATTACCCCGTTATTAAAGTTTCTTCCGGAATTGAACTTGTCGGGGTTTTTTACACCTACACACCCAACTTGGGACATGTAGTAACAAGCTAATGTGACATTTCAGCTAATGCGATATTTCAGCTAATGCGACATTTCAGCTAAAGCGACATTTCAGCTAAAGCGACATTTCCGCTAATGCGACATTTCAGCTAATGTGACATTTCAGCTAATGTGACATTTCAAACTCTCACGCCACTGATTGGTTGGGCCAGTAACGGCTATTGTAGAGCCCGATAACGAGACTGATTTAGATAACTCAGGACTCGGATTGTTTAGCCCAATCACAACACTGATTGCTTAGGCCAGTCACGACACTGATTGCTTAGGCCAGTCACGACACTGATTGCTTAGGCCAGTCACGACACTGGTTGCTTAGGCTAGTCACGACACTGATTGCTTAGGCCAGTCACAACACTGATTGTTTAGGCCAGTCACGACACTGGTTGCTTAGGCCTATCACAACACTGATTGGTTAGGCCGGTCACGACACTAATTCCTTAGACCAGTCACGACATGAATTGGTTCGGTCAATCATGATTGATTGCTCGAGCCAATCACGATGCTGACCGATTACGTTGCCGGCATCTTTTGTGCGTCGTTACTCCAGTACTATAAAGAAATTTTTCTGAGCTTGAGGAATCAACTGAATTTGTTTCAGGGAAGATCAAGGACTCCGTGATACAATGACACTATGATACCCTGACACTATAACACTATGACTCAGTAGCACTGTGATACTGTGACACTGAGGCACTATGATACTTAGGCACCATGGCACTATGACACTGTGAGACAATAGGACTAAAACACTATGACACTGACACTATGACACTGACACTATGACACTGNCTATGGCACTAAACACTGTGACACTGTGACACTATGGCACTAAACACTGTTTCACTGTGACACTGTGACACTATGGCACTAAACACTGTGACACTGTGACACTGTGACATTATGGCACTAAACACTGTGTCACTGTTACACTGTGACACTATGACACTAAACACTGTGACACTGTGACACTGTGACACTATGGCACTAAACACTGTGTCACTGTGACACTATGACTCTTCTTCACTGCGATACGTTAACACTATGTCACTGTACAGTTGCTTATTACTATTCTTCAATTTTCATAGCTGAGGTCCCCTCATCTCTCTGACACGACTGGACTTTCCCTTTGACTCAGTGAAAAAAATGAGGTTCGACCTCGGCCTGATCATTTTGATAATATTGTTCGTGCCGGTAGAATTAATTATGATTAGGTCTAATTATTTTCTTCGATCTTCAAGCTACACCACCGAAAACGAGTTCGTTGAAAATCAGTAAGTATAATTGAATTACGAATATTGGAATAATGCTCTGTAAATAAAAAGTAATGATTCGGAATAATGCAACATCGCACAGAAAAATAGTAGAATAAACCAATTAACAGTAATGCAAGGAAGAATGTAAATAATAGGTTTTATCCAAGCTCATGTTCAGTTCAAATTTTGCTTATCCTTAATACCACAACTTGAAGTAGACAGAGCCAGTGTTGCTCAGTTACCTTAAATATTTCTCCAAAAAGTAATACCAATTTTAAAAATTATATACGAGGGAAGCGTCAATTGAAAAGCGTGTGTTTTTATTGCCTAGTACGTAGCTTCAATTCTAATGAAAATATTTCAAAGGTATAGGGTTCCTCTATTTTTCACACATCTTCATTATTTGAGGTAAAAAACAATGAATTTGCAGCTCTGTCTCGTTTATTTAATCCGAGACTATTAGCGTGATAATTGAGGCCATTGAAAGATGGGCGCAATCGAGAACTTTAATCATTTTATTTTAAAAACACGGTTTCAAAAATCAAATGGCCCTTTGCTCTGCTGATATGAGGCAGACCTGCATCGCCCCATCCAGTTTCCTCGCCTTAATTTCAGGCAGAAAATCCGTGCCGTGGATTGGATGTCACTTTCAGCGCTGACGTCTCACTCGAAAGTAAAAATATTACGTCAAACTTGTGACTTTAGACCCCGATCAGACCGAGAATACAGTCTGAGGCAGCAAATAGGCCGGCAACGGTCCTGTTGAGCCTCTTTCCTTAGCAACTGCTCCCCAATAACGGCTTCGCGACCTGTTATTCCCACGCTACCATTCTCCAGGTTTCCATCTGTAGGCTATTTTTGAGCTCAGCTTAGGGAATTCTGAAGCAATTAGAGAATCTACGCCTCTATCTCCCCCAGCTCGTCCACTGACAGCTCGGTGAGGTGTGAAAGCCTGGGACTCGTCTACCTAATTTTAAAACCATCTCCATTCAGATTATTTTCAGACAAGTTTTCATTGTAGCAATTCATGGTCAAGTAGAATTATAGACCATACTTCGCTCTTTTGATATTCGTTAGCCATGTAATCTGTCTGAGAACTGCGAATACTAACGCATTCTAATCGGCAGAATCAATACTGAAAATTTTGAAACTGTCTGTACATACTTTCCACGGCCGCTTGAGACTTGCACACTTATTATATCGTATTTGATGCCTAAATGAAGTAGTAAAATACACAGCGACTAAAGATGGATGTGCGGTGAAATCGACCCTGATTTCTAAGGTTCTATAAATTATTTCGAGGCTTGGAAAAGATTAATTAAAAACAAGATGATTTTCGCCGGCAACCTCCGCAGGCGACCTCCGGGGAAGGGGTATAATACAGCCATGGTTGAGCTACGAACTTACGCAATTTAACCGTGAATATATCCGCTTCCGTGCCTAGGTACGCTTAGGCCTCACAGGTTAACGTAGAAGGAAACTGACTTTAATCCAGAGCTAAGTAATTTAATAACCCTGAGCGGGGTAATTTAATAACCCTGAGCTGGGTAATTTAATAAGCCTGAGCTGGGTAATTTAATAACCCTGAGCTGGGTAATTTAATAACCCTGACCTGGGTAATTTAACAACCCTTAAGACCCAAACAAGAGTTAAGTTTTGTTTCCAAATAGACGAATTCTGACAGTCATTTAGATCTTTGGAAATGAACAGTATTGGAAGTTGACTTACCAAAAGTGTTACGAAAGCATCCAGGTTTCAGGTTCCTACAGCTCTACACCCTTGCTCAATTAAACGACTTCATGTTTTTTCACGCACCGCAGGGTCTCAAAGGGTTAATATTTCTGATAGCTTCTTAAAATTCATAAAATCCGTTTACTGTTAGAGGGGCGACCAAAGAGTTTCCAGATAAATGGGTTAAATGTTTTTTTTCTCAAAAGAATGTAATTAATTTCCTACTTAAGGCCCATCATTATTTACCTATACACACTTGTAATCCATGTTCCTACCTGTAAATTTAGTTTCTGTAGAATTGCTGGAGAAGAGGGAAGAGGAAGGGCAAAACACAGCAATTTAGAAAATTTTAGGACGTGTCTTAAACGTTTTGACTGCGCCTCGTAATTACCTAAGTAAGTACCATTAAATTAATGCGTTCTAAATGATTCGATAAACACGGGCTGTAAGAAGCGTAGAACGTTTCCCGATATCTACATTGCAGCCAGCCTGTACGCCGCACCTCGTCTGGGGCAGGGGGCCTTTCGCCGAAATTCGAACTAATTTCACGTCTCCAAAATTCGGCGAATTCGCAAAAATGAAACGTAATCAATTTCAGTTTGATCTCAAAACGAGCGTGAAGCTGCACTTGAAAGTGCGAGTGGTGACCTCGAATACCTGAAAGCAGAAGTGTAGCTACAACTCACCAACAAATGAGCGTGTTTCAACACTCAACATTAATTAGAATTCTGTCTGAAACAATTGGCCGTCAGGAGTTAGAAAAACGTAACTCAGCTGCTCAAACGTTCAAGTTTTCTCGTTTGTTTCTGGTGTTGAGCTTTCCAGGAGAAATTCACGTTAACAACTTTTCTGAATAGGATTTTACAGCTGGATCTTCTTTTCAGAAATTGTATATTTCTGAGCTTGATTTCATTGTGGTGGTCTCCAGACGGCCTACATCCAAGGATTACTGCACCTAACTCGAAATCTCATATTTTTTTGAGATCATTCTGACCTGCTTTGTAGAATACGAAAAATTCGCAGGATATTCTCCAGTACGTAAGAAACGCTCTGGGGGGTTCTTAAGAAGCGAACTCGGATTGTGTTGCCAAGCGTGAACTCCTATTAGGCTTCTGTCGAGCCTGCGTTTCTCATAGTGCACATTCACAAAGAACAGAAGCTGAGAGTCGCCGACAAACAACAAAAGTAAGCACCGGCACTGATTGCGTTGTTTTTTGTTCCGTAGAGTAACTGGCTGGCGCGGTGCGGAGGCGCCCGAAGTAAATAACAAAACCGGAGGCTTACAAAAATTGGACCAGTATCCATTGGCGCTCGAGCAAACAATGAAAAACAAGTTCAAGCGTCCGCCGTAAAATATTAAATTTTACACTGAATTTTCGTGCTGAGTTATGTTATCAGCAGGCAAGATTTTTGAATCGTAGAATTTAAGAAATTAGCATCCGAGAAACTTGAAGAATATTTTTTTGGAATTGTTTTGTCTATACGCTTCTATGTTTCAACTTATGAACTTATTCTATTAGCTTCTATAGGTAATGAAAAAAATTAAGTGGACGATTTAGAAAGCTACGTTAACTAAATCACAGCACCGAGATTTCGCAGCTTGGTGTCCAGTTCAACGTATCATTTACATCTTTTTTCCACCAACAAATTTTCGTTAACTTCATAGATCCATAGATTTTTGCGGCAACCTTAATTTAGTTACAGTAGAGCACAACATTTCGTTGTAGATAAATTTTAATTCATACTCATTGTTGACTCATAACATTCGAAAGTTATTTATAAACTGTGCAGGAAAACGACGTCATAAAGAAATTTCATGTTGCAAGTGATAGATTCATATATGTAGGATACAGTCAAGGTCGACCCAAGCGTTGACAGAACGAATTAACCTACACTTTGGGTTATGGCTGACGTAGCGTTTGGGTCAACATCGCTCGCACGTTCTGAAGCGAAGTGGCAGTGGAGTGACGTGGCAGTGGAGTAAAGTGGCAGTGGAGTNGTGGCAATGGAGTGAAATGGCAATGGAGTGACGTGGCAATGGAGTGACGCGGCAATGAAGTAACGTGGCAATGGAGAGACGTGGCAATGAAGTGAAGTGGCAATGGAGAGAAGTGGCAATGGAGAGAAGTGGCAATGGAGAGAAGAGGCAATAGAGTGATGGGGCAGTGGAGTGAAGTGCCATTGGAGTGACGTGTCAATTGGCACTTTCCAGAAGCATAACAACTTATATGAGGCCTTCAGGATGCTTGTAGCTAGCACTGTGTTCTCATATCAAAGAGTCGCAGTGATTCCATTCCTTGAATGGTCTCTCACCTCGAATGGAAAACATGCGTTCTCAAACATTGGGCAAATATGGCCCTAAATTGATCCAGAATTGCAGTTCTGTGGACTCTCTTTTCCGGCGGGCTTGGCGGAGCTCGGTTTGACGTCGGTGCACGTTGGATGTTTCAGAAGATTTTACGGAGCGTCAACTCCGACTGTCATTTTAATTCCTGCAAAAAAACTCAAATGGTTTTCGGAACATGGTCAGGAAGATATCCTCGTATTCAGACTACAGGGATTCCGGATAGAAGAAGTTGGATACAAATTCAGATATGAGAAGTTTTTTGTAAATTAGAAATTTTTTAAAAAGAAGTACGGGTTAATATTTACTTTCAAAGTCTCACAGAAACAAGAATCACTTATTGACTATAGTTAATCTATCTGTCAATCTATATAATACTGAAACTTTGGTCGTCTTGCTTGTTTGCTTGAAACCGTGCACACGTTTGTCTGTCGGATTTGAGATATTCGAAATTTATACCCATCGCTTAAGCCTGCATTGTGGATACCGACTTAGCTGCGTAGGATATATTTCTGGATACGGTTTGATTTTGACCTATTTTATTTGACCCAACGGGTCACGTGTCGTCTAGTTCTGTCTAAAATTTCAATTTTTTTGATAATTTCTTTAATTGTTAATTTCTAGCTTCTTTAATATTTTCCACACCAACTCAAACGATATTGGTAAAATAAGTATCCAGAGTTTCGAAGCAAATTTCAAGAGCAGCAGAGAGTTCAAATCAATCGAGTATCCTTCGAGCGTATGAAGTGGCAATCAAAATCACACTCAGAAACGTGGCACGCAGGTCATGCGATGTTCCACATGCACAAAATTTCCTACATGTGATATGAGAACTTCAACTGTATTGTAAGAACACAAATAAGGGTCGAATAATAATAACACAGGGCTTGAATAGTGTTCTTCAAAACTGAAATAAAGTTGACCCTTATCATCAGAGCTCTTTCCTAAAGTTCCTTACTTCCACACACCGATTTTCAACTCGTCATACGACTACGCGGTTGCAGAAATATTTTATAGGTGGAAGAAAATGCTGGGCTATTGAACTCAGGCTCGTAATGAAACAATTTTTTACAATTCAATCTAACTATAACACCACCCCGTCTATAATCAACCATCGGGCGGCCCTACCTGCGCCTGGGCAGCCAAAATTAAATATAATTATAGGTGGCCGGATAAGAGAGTTAGGCTGCGACCTCCTAGACCATTTCCACTGAGAGGCAGTAGCGAATGTGGGTCGACATATTACAGGAAGGACTCCAAGGACATTTGTATTCATTTCCATCGTGTACATTTGAATCTTCAACGAATACTTTGAAGAATTGAGCATAGTAAATATCTCCCTGTTATTTATTCCATATTGGTTCTGATCGAATATTTCGAACGATATGCAGGCGAAGGGTTTTATAAACCAAACAAAACTGAAATGAACCTTGAAGTGAAATTCCACGTTCGGCTTACTGGGGCAAGATCTGAACAACATATGCTAATCCTGAGTTATTCCTACGCCAAAGATCGAAATGAGATGAAGGACACGCGCGATTTGGAAGCACTTTCTTGAAACAGTTCAGCCGGAGCGCGGCTGCTTACTCTGCTTCCCTTGGAAATTTTAGGTCCAAAATTTATACTCGTTACATGGACGGGGAAACGTAAAAAACTGTCTGGTAACCGCAGCCAGTTGGGACAGGCAAGGCTGAACTAGGTTTGGTTGGATTAGGTTAGGTAAAGTTAGGTCAGGCTAGAGTAGGCTAAAGTAGGTGTGGCTAATCTAGATGAGACTAATTTATGTTAAGCTAGGTCAGGCGAGGCCAAGATGTGCTAAAGTAGGCAAGGCTGAACTAGGTTTGGTTGGATTAGGTCAGGTTAGGCTAGGGTACGCTAGAGTAGTAGTAACTAATCCAATATGGAATAGGTTTGGCTGAAGTAGGATAGGCTAGAGTAGGCTAATCTACTATAGGTTAGGCTGGATTAGGTTAGGTTAAATTCGGTTAGGTAAGGTTAGACTAGGCTAGGGTAGGCTAAAGTAGGCTAGGCTAATCTAGGTTAGATTGGAACAGGTTAGATTTGGCTAGGTTAGGTTGGGCTAAGTTAGGTATGGCTTAGGTAAATCAGGTTTGATTAGGTTGAGTTTGGCTAGGTTAACTATAGCTTATCCTAATAATTCAATTAGAGCATTGGTTTTATTTTTAACTTTAACACTTTGAATGCGACGGGCGCCATACATGGTACACGCGATCATCTGACCTAACGGGACGAAAACACTAACATATATGAATACAAATTTTAAAGTTTTCATA
>VOMN01003002.1:0-41052 GCA_014899125.1 Orchestia grillus
CCTAGAAATACAGGGTAAATATGTTGTACATAACAAAAGTTTCAAGTTTTCTAAACTATTGTGTGATGTTGCCTGTAAATCCAGCACTATCAGATTACTTTTCCCCGTTTTAGACCGTTGATGCGAGCGTCAACTGTATTTTATAACAGAATTATCAAGTTCAGCGAGACAAACTCAGTAAAAAGGGAAGATTGAGTGCGTGTGAACACATTTTTTGTTAGGAGAACAATATCGCAACAAAACTCCATTTGGTCAGAATTAATTGAGTGGAAATGCATGTCCTATTTCGATACAGAAAATTAACTGTTCAGTAATCCGCTAGTTTTGATGAGTTCGTATCTGATTTTGGGTTGCAGCGATTCACGTCGTGGCAACGGTCATCAATATTGTTGGCAATCCACACGTAGTACCACAAACGTGCAAAAAATTTAGCCTGCACCAACTACTCGATATGCATACCCATTACTTTGCTGACAAAAACATCCTTTAAAGTCACGTGTAATTATTGCTTTCGTAGTAAAAATTGAACTTGCATACAGAAAGATTTCCACTTTGGTAATCACTTCAGTTACTGGATTATTGAGTAGGTTTTCTTAGCTTCCCGGGTAAGAAATTTGTCACCTATTGCTTTTCGAGCTCCAGTTTTTACAACATCCATCAATCGGTTTTCAAACATGTCACCGAAGTTTAGGTTATATACCAGTGCTGAACAAGCATCAGTCTTCATTCAGAGCTGGCAAGGTATAGACTCATTTGGGACGAAACAATGGGACGAAAGCAAAATGTCTCGGAATGGCAAAAAGGGGCTATTGCATTTCATCTGGCTAAGAGACACCCAGAGCAGGAAGTAGCGGAATTCCTAATGTTTCATGCCGCACTGTTATGTGGGTCTACCAGCTATGGATACAATCCGGTACATACGGAAATTCAAGGTAAAATTGTAGTCGGAAGAAAATTCAAACTGATTAGGATCGCCGACGTGTGTCCAGAATTGTTGACTGGAATCGTTCTGCCTCAAAGATGGAACTACAGCAAAATGTCAATTATGGCCCTTCTCCTGCTGTTTCTGAACGAAATCTTCGTAAGGGACTCCATCCAATGGATATATGGAGCAAAGTGGCTCATAAGCGATCGATGCTGCTTCTTGCCTAATTACTCATTCGTAAACTGGGCAAAGCACACACTCACACATTGGACTGTAGAGGATTGGAAAAGTGTCACGTGGTCAGATGATGCCCGCCGTCGCGTTCATCGAAGACCTCATGAAGCCTTCGCCGAGGCCTGTGTGCAAGGGGCGACACAAGGAGGAGGAGGGTCTGTTATGTCCTGGGGCTGTTTCAACTACACAGAAGTGGGTCCTTCAATTTAGGTATCCATCAAAATGAACCAATATGAAAACATCCAAGTAAGATAACCAAGTTTCGTCAGTTGTACCATATTTGAATGAACAAACGTATGTTGCTTTTCCTGTCTTTTAGGATGACTACTACTGGGAGAATCGGGATAGAACAGTCATTAATTTGCATGACAGTCATTCAGGATATGTCAGGCATTTGGAATGGCCAGCTAAGTTCCCAGAATTGAATCCAGTAAAAAATTTGTGGGACCACCTAGAACGACAAGTTAGAAGTTAAGAAGATCGTCCCCTCTACGTACTGTGGCTACCCTACGAGATCAGTTGATGCAAGGGTGGTTTGGAATCGACCAAAGGTAGATTTGGACGCTTGTATACTCAATGCCGTACAGAATTGCCGCAGTATTCGCGCTAGTGAAAGTTCTACACATACTGGTATCAGGTGAATAATTTTTTGTCCGAGGACCTGATTTCGGTGGTTTTTACACAGCACTCTCGTTCTCGGTGTAGAACGTTAGATCAGTTCCTGCAAACAACCGCTTTAACTTCTCATAAAACGCTCTATTTGCTTCTTAAGACACAAGTATTTTTCATGCTATTTGATGCTCTTTCTATGCAGGGAAATGACTCAAGAGGTATTTGCTCGATATTGAGAGGATTTTTACAAAGTACTGCGCGAATTTATTGCGTGAAGTTTCCAAGTATCACTTGGAGCAATAAGCTGAATTTTACATAGTATTGCTTGGCTTTCCATATCGTACTGAATGGTTTTTACTAGGTGTTGCGGAATTTCCACTAGTGTGGAATGGACTGCTACAATATATTGCAGAGTTTTTATAGAGCATTGAGTGGCAAATCACGAGGTAGCGGAACAGAGCATCACTAAAAATGAATTCAATTACACTAGTAATGTAACAGGTACTCTGAACTATTTAATTCAATCAAAGGATTCATGAGCTCTGACAGTCATTCAAAAAAAATTACAAGTAAATGCAGATTAGGAATTATTGATTTAGTGATTTACTTCGATTTACATATGAATCAGCAACGCACCAAATCGTCCTCATCAACTTTTTACGTCTTCATGTGCGGTAGGTTAACGCTAGTGTGTATATTGTCAAATTAGGCAACCGTTTTGTGAATTAATCCAGTTACAAAGCAAAATCTTCCTCATTATCATGATTGGCTCATTGCAAAGATGCTGCAATGGAGTAGGTAACTATACACTTCATATGCACATAAGGGAAAACATTTTCATTTACACGATGTTGGAAAGCGATCACAAATGAAGCAAATTTGATATCTTTTAAATAGCTGCGATTCAATTCTACGCCTTGTTTAAAATTTAATTTGTTGAACTAAAAATACGACACTACTTCCAGACCGAGGTCTACCGACAAGACTCAGTAACTGGGGCCACAGAAACAGGTAAGAACTGAGCAGGAAGCCCCCCAATCCACTGTTTTGTTGACTACTTCTGCGATTTGCCAGGAACCAAAGACCATGTGAATCAGTTGAGCGTCTGTAGGAAATGGGATGCGACAAAAACAATCGGCGCGAAAGGAAGCAGCGAGCGGGACTTACTGCAGTAATTGCAGGAAAAGGTGTGCTGACAACACGAACTTCAGACGATAACGTAAAAGTGGAGGAGGAAGAGACTGAAATTACAGGAAGGAAGCTCCGGCCATCGACCTCCCAACGGATTCCCAATCACAGCAGGTGGATGTACAGGTGGAGAGATGGGTCGTGATGGTACAGGTACGGTGCTGATACCGGTATTGTGCTGCTTTCGGTACGGCGCTGGTGCCGGCATTGTGCTGGTACAGGTATTGTGATGGGACCAGTACTGTGCTGGTACAGGTATTGTGATGGGACCAGTACTGTGCTGGTACCGGTATTGTGATGGGACCAGTACTGTGCTGGTACCGGTATTGTGATGGTACCGATATTGCGCTGGCACCGATATTGTGCTGGTGTCGGTGTTGCGCTGGTATCGGCATTGTGATGGTACCAATTTTTGATGGTACCACTATTGTGGGGGTACCAGTATTGTGTTGGTATCGTTGTTGTGCTGGTGCCGGTATTGCTGTGGTACCAATATTGTGCTGGTACCAATATTATGCTAGTGTCGATATTATGCTGGCACCAGTACTGTGATGTACCGATATTGTGATGCTCCCGGTATGGTGGTGGTATCGGTATTGTAATGGTACCGGTATTGTGCTTGTATCGGTACGACGCTAGTACTGGTATTGTTGTGGTATTCGTACGGCGCTAGTGCTGGTACCAGTACAGAGGAACACGCATTCACGCAGACATGCCACGATGCAGTGCAGGGCTACTACACGGAGTGGGTCGTGGCGACCGCAAAGCTGAACGCCCGCCGTGAAATAACTGCGAAGCTCATTTCTGAATTGGATTTAGATCTTACCTCTACTCCGTAAAACGACTTTTGCGTAAACTGATGTTACTGTATTGCGGTAATCGGTAAGTGCGAAATTTACAAAAGAATAGAACTTTAAATGGTTTCGTTAATCAAATTTCTCCATTAGACACACACGCAAATGATTTCCGTCCTGCGTGCAATATTGATTTCGTTTGGTAAAGAATTTATCGCGTAAAGCGACAAGCATTGTTTTTTCTTTCCACAAGTGAGTATGTTTCACTCTCTGACTATTCTATTTGTAATAAGCAAAAACTTAGTTTGGATATAACGTGCATCGATCAATTAAGGATGTTTTTTACCCGTAGCATAAAATTTTATATTTTCAGTTATTTTTCGCCTCTTATTTGGCAGGTAAGTTGCTTTTTGCTCAGACTACCAGTCCTGAGATCTGTTGAAATACGAGAATAGTAGACCTCTACACGGTGCCAGAATGGAACGCATAGAGCCTAACTCGTATTTCATGCTGAAACCAAGAATTAGGAAGGCAGATGTGTTCTTTTAAACATTCATAGTCATGAAATAGCCAGAAACACGTGTAAACATGTTTTTGTTAAATATTAATATCCTTTGTGATCCAACAATTACGTTTGAAGATCAACTTAGTAAGTAAATATATTTTGTAACACTGTTTTCTAAAGACTGTATGCAACAAACTAAATATGTGTCGATCAGTTCAAACCGAGTACAGGTACGTCACGCTAGCGTCACAATGACGCAGCAGACTGCGTACGTGAGCTGAAAAATACCTACTTCAATCTGCAGCGCCTAGAAAACGTAATTAAGAAACAAATCCCCAACTACTGAGCTAGAAGATGCAGAAAACGAAAAATGTTAAGCAAACTAACGTAAAAGAAAAAGTCTTGAGTGCCGATTTCAATGGGATATTTTCGCTTATGTCAAGATCCGGAAGGAACGATTCTATTTCCATACTCTCACTAAAAATTGTTACCATGCGTAATGCCAACCAGCACGTTTTTTAAAGCTTCTTTAGGGCAAATTTTCTTCTCGCTGTGAGAGCACGGTTTTGTTGTCTTCTTCATTTCGATGAACCTTTTAAAGAACAAAAAGGGACATTGGAATGAGAAAATATTCTTACCACAAAGATGGGCCGCCGAATTGATGTGCAACTATAAAGCTAGAAGGAGTAGAAAATGAAAACTGAAGGGAAAGGGGAAAGATAAAATGAAACAAAGAAAAAATGCTAAAAATAGTATTGAAACGAGGAAGAAAAAAAGATGGATGAAAGAATAAAATAAAATAAAAGCTACCAGTATCTTGTACATGAAATTATTTCTTGCATAAATAGCAAGCCTCGCCTTGTTGGAAGTCTGAAAGACAAAAATTGCTTCAGTTACATGGATCTCGGAAAAGAAAGGATGGTGTCCAGAGAAGGCAGCGGCAGGTGCGTTCTCACGGGGAGTGCATGACGTGTACAGTGTCGGCCGCAGGTGTTGTGGGTATCCGCTTCTTCACACACGCTCGTACCTGTAAAAAATAAAATCTCTGAAGAACGAGAAAGATTATAGTGCTAAGAGAACAGAATATCAAAGAAATTCGACGTATTAACCTGGAGCTTATTATCTGATTCAACGAGGATGATTTGTTAACACGGGTGCGTGAAGAATAAATGCTTTTCTTCCCGGGTTCGAGGGTTTGTAGTAATTCATGAATGTAGTAAAGAATGACGGTGCAATACACGCAAAATGACCAAAGCCTGAATACTCTCCCTGAAGCAAAGAAATCAGGTACATAATGTTTCAACTAAGTTTCTAGAGAGTAAATGTAAAAGATAGCTATGAGATAGCAAGGTATAAAGTTCGAGTCCGAACACACGTACACACAAACACAATCCTACCTCCCACTTGCACACTCGCTCTCGCAACAATAATATCGTCTTTTTTTAACGTTAATCATTCATTCAAGCCTCGCATCATCATACCATGATACCATGATATGTGCCATCATACCATCATACCATGTGCTATCATCATACCATGATATGTGCTCTCGATAAGCCTTATTATATAAAACTCAATTAAAATTTGCCAAGTGTGTTCAGACATTCTGTATCATATGTCTCCCTATTTTTTTCTCTCGAGTTTAATTTTCCTGTACTTTCAAATCCTTTATGCATCTCGAAATCATTTTATTTCTAACCTTTACTTTGGAGGTTGTGAATAAAACCCGTGCTACAAATTACTTAACATAGCATACAACACTGCATACTATAGTATACAATGTAGCACACTATAGTCTACACTATCGAGCATGTGAGTAATCAATACTGAAAAGACGGATGTAGACAATAGCTTTCACTAACTTCAAACCTTTTTGAGGTATTTACAGTCACATTTTCAAGATGAATCCTAGCGAGTTGCAAAGAAAATCTTGTTCGGACAAATGCTCCAAACGGAATAATACAGCGATATAGAGCCACATGGTATCATTTAATCTCTAATAACTCACTCTCATCATATTACATTGTGATACTACAGTTCATGATCATTCAAGCCTGTAAAGGTTAGAGATAGTAGTAACAAAATCCTTCTCAAGAAATGTTGTATCAAACTTTACGAATTATTACTACGATAGTTTTGGTGTAAAGCTCCTAATCCACATCAAATGTGATCTAATGAGAGCGAAGTGAAGGGACTATTTATGTAGTATAGACTCTAGAGAACAGGGAATCCATAGACAAGGTGCGTTCCCACACATGATCCTCTGCGCTTAAAAGAGTAAGTTGACAGTAAAGAAGTAAAAAAAAGAGATGGCAAAAAGGTATGAAAATTGATATATGCAAAATGGGCACGATGTACGGAAGTCGTTGAAGACCGTTTCTATAGCTGGGGTAATTAAAGAGTACCCCTCTGAGGATGCCAGTCATCATAGCATTCGTACGTATAATCTTTGGTTTGATCAAATTATCTTTCAAGCCTAAGATAAATTAGCATCGGAATCTCACTGCACTCAAAATGCGATTCTTTGTTCACTATTTTCTTTGAACTGAGATTTGCGTGTTCATCGATTTTAGGCTAAACTTAAATCATTGTGGCATATTTGTCTCATTAAGTTACTTCCCTCTGAAAAACATAATTCACTTTGAAAAACACCACAAATCTAAACAATTAACGTGGTTGAAAATAAGTATGTATCACCAATTTTCTCAATGAAGATTGAATGAAAATACTTTGAGAAGCTCAACCGCCATTGAATTAGAAAGCCTGCTCTTAATTAGTTTAGATCGTGCCTGACAAATTGTAAACAGTACATTGAAATTGGTGATGCTCAATGAGTACTCCTGAATATAGGTCATGGAGTTCATCAAAGGTCTGTTATAGGATCTCTCTTATTTTTTATATTCATCAACATTACTGAATCGACTTCATTCTTCGAATTTATACTTTTCGCTGATGATAGCACTCACTCTCTGTCCAACTCTTCTAAAAGAAAACCGTGAGACAAATGTTACAACAGCAAATAGGATAAATAAGGTTTATGAAACATTCCAACATGGCTTAACTCTAATAAAATAGGCATCAATATCGATAAAACAACATACTATTCTCCTACAAACGGAATGCAAGTCTTCCGTGAATCAAAATCAGTGGCAAGTCTTCCGTGAATCAAAATCGGTGATGGTTAGATTGAAGAAACTAATTCATCAAAATTCGTGAGATTTACAATAGATCTCACGAATTACTCAACTTTTCAGAAGCATATACCATATATTGACGCTCAAGTATTGAAATCTGTAAGGATTCTTAACAAGGTCGTAGGAATATTACCAGCAGAGTCGTTGAAAATGAAGTACAGATTATTAGTCCATCCGTACCTTTGACATGGCGTAGAAGCATGGCATAAATTAATAGAAGCCAAAAATCTATTTTTCTTGATGTGATGAGTAATTTGAAACATAATACACATACAGATGACTCACATAAATGCTTGAAAATTCTTAAGCTTTCTGATCCTAACCAATATTCCATACGTATTCGTCCTCGCAAGCACAAAACTGAATAATAAAGATGAAAAAAATCTTTCAAGCAATTAGTTTCTGCTCAAACTGGTCATTATGAATGTTTAACTAGCAGCCGAAGCAAATTTATACTTTTCTTCTATTCCGAAACCAGATGATAATTTATTTTTCACTACAAATGTGCTTAAACTTGGAACTTGGTCTTTTACCGTTTATGAGAAAACCATACCCAAGCATTCAAAACGAATCTTGACTCCTATTTCTTATCAAGATACTGAAAACGTTACTCGTTAAATTGAAGTTTTATATCCTAATGAGCTCTGGAAAAATCGCTCCCACTGTATGTCAGTAAACTAATTCAGGATATATTGTAGGATGCATAGTCTCCATGAACTAGAAATTGAGTTTCCAATTTTAAATCTTATCGTCTCCCAGCCATAAATTCTTCAATTGATCAGTCTTATTTCCGTTAAAGACAAGTGAATTAGGGTATTTACATGCATGTGTCCGCTTAACATATTGTCCTTTATTATTAGGATGCCGTATAACTTGGAACTTATTGGGGCTCACAAGACCAGAGTTCCAATTCTGGATACCGCAGTGAGTGCGACTCTAGAGCGGTCCACAAATATCTTTATATAAAACTGTCCATTGTAATAGCTTAAAAAATTTATGTTTTAAATACTTTAAATTATTTTGAACTCCCCAGTGTAAATTGACAACAATTGCTTCAATTTATAATTTCAGAAAATAATCAATTACGCCAGTCGTTCCAATATCTGATATTAGGTCACCCAAAATTCAAGATGATGCATTGCATAAAGGAATTTGTGTTGTGCGCTGCAGTAATCAAAATATAAATTATATTCCAACAATTTTTTCCAGTGGTTTATATTTAGAATAGTGTAGAACGGAAAAAGTTTTTAATTTGTTTATAAAAAACTATTTTATGCATAACTTTTTCATTATTCAAAATTCGAACTGAAATAAGTTTTAAATTGGAAAATAATTTGCCTGATATTCATTTAAACTTATATAGAGCGTCTATTAATGCACAAAATATATGGAATTAACCGAAAATATCATAATAGGATACTGTACTTCAGGAAAGACATGACTAGTACTTTTTGGTTAGCCTCCTCAGAGACTAAATTGTTATGCGCCGATGAAAAGATGTGTGGCTTCCATAAATGAGACAAATGAACAAAATGTATTAGAGCAATTCAGTTTATTAAATGTTTCAACAAAAATCTTCGGCTCGTAAAGATTTAAGAAAAGCACAAATACTAATGTTTTAAAACGTGACTTACCTCACTTGAGCTGTACTCGTTGGTACGATTTCGGTCATGCATCCACTCGAATGTGTGTTGCAGCAAACTGATGGACAGCAATAAAGGGAGGGCCAAAAAAATATCAAATTTTAGCATATTGATTTTTTAAAAACTATCAGTCGCAGAGAAATGGGTTTAGTCGTATTTGTAGTGAAATTTCATCTTTTTTTCTGGCTTAAAATATTTTCTTTTACTAGCGCAGACGCATTCTTGTTTAGATCAAGGATAATTTATTACTCACTAACTCATGAAATAATTTTTCTAAATTTATTCAAACGTTACTTCGGATTTTGAGACAAACTGATATTGCTCATTTACAAAGATAAGTTATTAAAATTGCCCATTACCAAAGCTTATATGTTAAAAAATTCCCATTGAAGCCCTTCTGATCCAATTTAATTACGTATTGTAATCACCGGAGTGCTATTTTTTGACATCACGCTTGACACCGCTTTGAAGTACCCTAACTTCATTCAAACGCAATCATGAAAACTATGGAAATTAGGGTCACATTTTCACAACTTCTGACAACCGTTATAAAGTATGAACGTTACGTTCATGCTTAATTAAGGAAAAAAACTATCCTAACGTGGCATAACCTAATGCAACCTTAACCTAACCTGACAGCGAAATGTTACCTGACGTACGGTAACCCACCGTAACTTGATATAACGTAACTTATCGGGAGAAGAGCTAAACAGCGGGAGGCAGGTTAATCAATATGAACTAATTTGTAACTATGTTTTTTCTTTGAAATCTTTGGTAAATAAGTTTCTGCTACTCAAAAAAAATTCTTATCCGATGACAGCAAAATGAAGTCTGTAAGATGAATAGGACGCCCTGTACAGTTGGCTATTCTTAACAAATCTTCCTTCCTTGGCAGGGACACGAAGATAGGAGTCATTAGAATCCCTCACCTGCAAACCGCTACCATAACAATCGCTATGCATGGAACACCTACCACCGAGTGAATTTGTCATTATTGCTCCTAAATCAAGAATTTTGTGAGTTAAAATTTCAATAATTTTAAGTTTGCATGGCCTCTAACCAGGAAATAAGCTCTGTAAGAAGGCGATAAACTGATGTAAATTCGGCTAAGGGCTCGAAAAAAAAACCTTTTGTCTGGGCTTGTAGTATAAATAATGAATGTTGTCATTACTTGTGCTCAATATAAAATTTTGTGAGCTTTAATTCGAAGTTTGTAAGTCAAAAGTCAGGTTCGTAACAATGGAAGAAACATAAAAATTCGGCTAATAATGAGATCAGAGGACGGCTTGTCTGTGCTTGTGGTTAAAAAATATATATTCTCCTCACCAGTGATGAGTAGAAAATTTAATAACATCAAGTAATTTGAAGTTTGCAGGTGCTAAAGGTGAACTGTAAAGTCCGTAACACTGGGAGAAACTGATGAAAATTCGATTGAAAACGTGGTCGACAAAGCCTATTATCAAGGCTGGTCGTAAAAAAGAACCATTATTAATGCCAGCACGTTTTACTGTTGTGTATTTAACGCCTTACAACTACTGGCGTGGTGAGGGATGTGAGAAATGTGTGGTTTAAACTTCCTTTCTCAAGGGAAGTATTCCCTGGTTGCGTTAAATACCTAGCCCGAGCCGGGATCGAACCCTGAACGTCGCGGCTGTGAGGCCATCACTTTTCAATTTCAAGCGAAAAAACTAGGGTCTTATTATTCTGGCTAAATGTAAATAGCTCGAATTTTAGGGTAATTTTAAGTTCATAGGTGCAATATGCTTATGTACAATCCATAACAATAGAAGAGGCTAAGAAAATTCGATACGAATCGTGAATGAAAAGGTCTATCGGCTGTCAATGTTGTAGAAAACTGAACCATTTTATTATTTGGACCAAATAAAGAATTTAAATGAGCTTTACCTTAAGAATAATCTGAACTTTGTATATGATGTAAGTGAAAATGAAACCTATAACAATGTAAGAGACTAATGAAAATTTGACTGAAAACGTGCTTGGAAGGGTCCCTTGTTTGTGTTTGCAGTAAAAAACTGAACTATTTTATTATGAGTGCTAAATAGAAAATTTAATGAGCTTTAATTTGAGAGCAATTTCAAGTTTATAGGCACTGTAGGTCAAAAATAAGCTAGGTAACAATGGAAGAGGCTGATGAAAATTCGACTAAACCAGAATCGCAAAATACTTCTTGAGTTTCTCATCTTTTTCGTCCGAAAAGAAAAACAATTCATATGATGCAGAGAGAAAGTTTGATGAGCTTCCATTCAAGATCAATATCAAGTTTTTAGATGATACCCAAGAGCATGGTAAAATATTTCCATAAGTGTGGTTTATTCTTGAGATTTCAAGCGGTGTCGAGAAACGCCACTCCGATACTGTGACTCGTCTAGACATTTTCGGCATCTCTCATTTCAATACTTTTCGAATTAGTTCAGGACTTTCGTAAAAACGTAGTCATTTATTGTGAGTTCGGCATGGGAATTCTCTCTAATCCTTTAGTAATTATAGTAGTAAAAAGGAAAACGAGATGTCAAAATTGTCCCGAATGCAATGGCAGTCACAGTACGTAGTAATTGAATGGCAACAGAAGGGTTTCGACCAAAATTTCAGTAACAAAATTTTAGAAATATGCAACATAATAAATTATTGTAAATTAACGATTTGTGCGTCTCGTAATGTCCCACGGTGTAACGTGGGATGTAATTCGGAACCCTTTCCTTGAGCAAGCAGGTATAAAATGTTGACGGTAAAATACTTCGCGCTGGCATTGCTAAAATAACGCAAGAGTTGCGACTAAAACTCTTTTGTAATAAATACGCTAATATAGGTTAACATTGCGTTGGCCCACCTAATAATTAGAGAACAACTTGACAGATCGAACGCCTTAATCTTTGAATTAAATTTGATCAACCTGAAGTTCATTCAATTTAATATTCCATTAGCAATAGTTGTCACATTAGATTTCGTTGAATAAAATTCACGATTTGCTTGGAAAGTTGCTTTGCCATTGCTTCTGTATCGAATATTTTGCAACCAAGGTATAATATCAGATCAAACCTTAACACCAAGATAATATATTGAATAAAATTTATTCTTTTAAATGCGTGAGCGTGTGAATATTTAACAGAGAGGTTTCAAAAAAATTTCCATTTAGGACGTTGATCGAAAAATTAAAAATGTTTCTAGTTACTGTGACCGTGAATGCACATGACACACGACTTCGCATGTTCTACACTAGTCTTCGTTCCTCAAACCTACAACATTGAACGATTTATTTGACATGACAACCGAGAATTTTCCGCAAATACCGTCAAAATTTTAAAGCTACGAATAGACTTCCTGTCATTTCCTATCCATGACAAAAATATTAACTCCAGGAGTAGAACTGCCCGATTAGCTTAGAAACTAATCAAAATTTTGCTGTGAAAGTGCTTACTTCCAGTCGCAGATCTTATTTGTTTTAATGAGGAAAAAAATGCGTTAAAATAATCACTAAAACCACCTAATGTTCTTCATAACTTCCCGTCACCTTTACGCCAAAACTTGATCAAATAAAGACGCTTTCCAAAGGGCTAGCGGCGTATCTGTCCCCTGCGACGGGTTGCGCCATTTTAAAATTGATGTATTGTATGAACTATGGCGGGTTTCTCCTATAAGCGTTCTATAGTTCTATAAACATCAAGAAAAAAACTGCAGAGAAACTTCAAATCCTCGAATGAGTAATAATCGCAAATTCCTAACAATCGCAAGCTCTTCCTTCATCCGTCAAGTCGACCGCCAGAATCGGATGCATGGAATTCTGTTCATTCATGGCTTTGTGCTGCCAACGAAGTGAAGGAACCTTGTGTCAAATCTAATGGAAACCAGCATACTACCAATGAATCCTGTGACGTCTGTCAATTTCCACATCCTAATATTGCTCTGAAAAACGTTGGCGTCGCTCAGGATACGAGGCATAGCTTACTGGTACACAGTAAGGCTTCGCGTAACAAAGATGTCAAAGGCGCTCACACTGAACAAGTAAGCAAGCTTTGACGTTCACAAATACGTCTTCACAAAGGATATTTAAACAACACAAGACAAATTTATTTTGCGCACCTGCAAGAAAAATGTGCGTTAGTTTAGTGAGCAGGAAGGAAGGGCAGAGCTGAATAAAGGGGTTGTTTGCGTTACTATCCCCTCGTCAAAACCTTGGTGGACTCAAGGGCGAGCCCGGGAAAAGAAGGCACTACAGGGCGTAGTGAGCCTCGAAGGAAAAGATAGAAGGGAAAAATAGTTGTAGGATAAAGAATTTGTCGTCATAAAAATACAAATGATGCTTTACAATGAACGTCAGGCGGACTGTCGGACATTCCACACACGCTTCTGACTTGTTCCTTTCAGCAGATTCTCTTTCTCCCACACGCGTCTTTTGGATAACTACTCTCTAACAGTCGACTCGCTCTCACTCACGCTGTTTGTTCAATAGCTACTTGTCTCACACACACGCCTTCATTCATACGTCGATGAAGCAATGGTTTTGGTAGTGCAACAAGCCGAGTGTCAATTTAGATAATTATAAGCTTAAAATCACAAGTATGAATCAGCAAAATTTTGCACAATGCAGTCAGTAACTAAACTAGAATTTGGTTCGTACTATTGCAGATGTGAATGACAGACTGCATCGTCAAACAAGCACAGGGCCGTCAGGTACCAAAGTTCGAAATGAACCTAATTTTTTTTATGTTTTCATTTTTTCCTGGATATAATATATAGAAATATTCCTTTGTACATTACCGAAAATTCGTCCAATTGTGGCGAGGTGCCTCAGTGGAGGCTCAACAAATATCCTTATAATTAGCAAGGAAGGAGAGTTGAAGTTGGCGGCTTCAAAATTGGATGCCTCATGTTATCACAGTACTTCAATTCTCCTTTGTTTCACTAGTACACGTACTGGTAGAAATGGTCTCCCTGTGACCGAGTGACTGACACATACACATTGTAGAGTAAGAGCCGCTGATATGCAACACCGCACGCGCCCACCGGTCTTTGGTAATCCGAGTACTACAAATAATAACATAACAAACAGCGAAAGAGACTTCACAGACCTCTTTCGAATAAAAGTGATAAGAGTATTACAGCAATACTCGTGAGATCATAGGGCGCCTTCTTTTGCTGCGGTATCATACTGGTCCTAATGCTCATCGTCGAACGCAGCTCTTACTCGACCAACCTTCGCCTTATATTACATTACAAAAAATTCCAATTAGGAATTGATAATTCTCTATAATACGTAGAATGGCGCGCGCGCTTCTGACACCAGTCGCGTACTGCACCTAATTACACGACACTGCTGTACTGCGACCAAGTAAAACAAAAAAAAAGCCTCGCTTCACCATTGTTAAGCCGTCGTTCGCATATGATTTTGCCATTTTTACCTCAATTTGCCAACGTTCTGATTGCGAATACCACTTTACATGTACGAAGTGGTTTATTCATAATTAAGCAAATTTTATTCGCGCAACAGCAAGCAACAAATCAGGCGAAACAAATTTAAATTTTCACGCTAGGTGTCGCCGTCCGGAGTCGTTTCAACTTTTCGACTGGAAGCGCTAGCTAGCTAGAACGAAGTTGAGCGCAGCCACCCAAAGCTATCCAACCGTCAGCCAAAACTGACTCCAAGCAACGAGTCCCAGTGAGATGGCAAATTTCACCAACCTTAGGACTAGGTTGACCAAAATATACATTACAAACTTTCCACACAATTCTAAATCTCTAATTATGCGAACAAGAAATGAAAATTAAAAAGAAAAGACACTGGTGAGCAATTAAACTAGACGGCTAAAGCAGCAAGCGCAGAACAGCTCCACGGAGGGCCTTTCAGCTCGCGTGTGCGCGAAAGAATGTCTCCAGTGACCCTCGAAAGCACAACTCTGTTCACACTTCCTCACCTAATCATTCAAACTGCATCTATGGCCTAACTCAAATTTTCCAGGTGAGGGCAATCGTTATTTTATCAACTCGGTCAACAATCTTTTGGAATGTTAACGTCTAATCAATTACATACACATGATGCGCTAATGAGGCGCTTACGTAAGAGCCAAGTCTTATGAGTTACGGCATTAAATGCATCCCTACATCACTTCCTCACACCTCTTCATAACCTAGCATTATTGAGTAGAGCTGTATCATAATTGCTACGACCTTACAGACATGGCAGAAGCGTCCCAGCGCGTTAAATTGGCACTTGCATCGCCTAGCCTAAAGACTGAATTGGTCCTTACTAATACAGCATACTACCAATGAAACCTTAACCTAAGAAACATCACATGGTCACAGGGAAAGCTTTTTCACGTTCTTCAGCAGATATGAAAACACAGCAATAAAAAAAAAGAAAAAAAAAGAAAACTAGTGGACTAGCGTGCAGCATTAAACACAGGAAGGACGCCACGTAGGCAATCCAGCATGCACCTGAGGAAAGTCTTACAATATATAAATATGTAACACAGGTGACTTTGTACAGGAATATCCCTCATGTTGTTAAGAAACAGTCCACACAAACCGGTTTGAAGGTTAGCTTGATAATTTTACAGATGTATCAAAGCAAAATATTGAAAAATTATTGAAAATAAAGAAGTGCAAATTTTATAAAGGTGAAAAGATTTCCAATTGAGGATCCTGTACAAGGGCAGCGGGTTATCACAAAGTAACAACTTAAAAACACAAATTCCAAACGACTTCTGATGGATATCACTGCTCCGTAGCAAGACATTGCTAATACAATGGGTTGTAGCAAATTGAACATGCGGCCCACTTCAGTGCGGCTTTCGCTGAGTGTAAACTAGCCAGTCCTTCCACCACCTACAGAGCCAACCTGGAATTTTTACGTAAATCTAGGTCGAACATGAGCCGATTATCTGGCCTGTTGAGCACACAGGGCTAGCCTGTAGTTTTCAGGCTGGGGCGGGTCGAGCAAGGGCTGACTAGCTCACCTTCAGTAACATGGCGCTTCTTCAACTAAGCAAGACGCACGCTCAAAGAGCAACTATCCAAGAGTGGAAATAACCCATCATCAGCTTGAAGCCTCGCGTGGCTCATCGGAACAATTTCGCGGGGACAGTCAATAAAATTGTCTTCTACATCGAAAAAACAGCTAAAAAATTTGGTTTCATTTTTGGACAAATTTCCTTAAGTACAAATACAACAATCTCCGAAAAAAATGAAAACATAAATCTTGGATACAGATCGCTCTAACAAAATATAAAGGAACTGGAACTTGTAACATGTTTGGCTGCAAAAGTGATCCTGCTTTACTTAATTTTGGAGAGCAGGCTCCTTGAATGCAAGGGAGCTGATTGTGCATAAAACCTATCGACTGCAGAAAACGGAGACGATATTAAAATGACCTACGTTTTGTACAGCCGTTATCAGCATTTCTCTGAACCCCTGTGTAAGCAACCTGTTGATGCCCCAATAAAAACGTTTCAAGTAAACGAAGAATCAGGGACTGAATATTTCAATCCCTGATATAATAAAAAACGTCATTATTAAAGAACCAGCAGATTTGCCAGTTTGGGAAGGGTAAAGCTCAGGACATACTAGACAGCGGCAGATGCAACATGAAGAGACGAAACGATTTGAAAAATTATACGTTTGAAACTGACTACACAACAATGTCTAACTTACATTTTAGAACACACGCTTTGAAAAATTTTCTCAAAACATTGTTTCAAAACCTACGACCGATTTCTTCATTTTCCAGCTCACACACACAACATGATGCAGTTTCTACGCATTCGAATTCTGACACCACTGAAAAATGAGACGAACATTCGATTAAATTTTGAAACAAGTTTTCCGAAAAAGCTTTCAATGCGCACACTCGGAATATCGCCAAGTCACAGGTCCCTAAACCTCGCAATTACACCACTCGACACAGACGATGAGCATAGCAAGCATTCAATCAAAGATGGCAAGCTTAACGTGCCGCGCCATAAAAACATGCGTCCGAGTCTCATCCGTCCTCCAGACACCCAAGGGCAGCTCGTTCGTGGTTACTTATTTACTAAAAGGCTGGCTCTCCGCACGCTGACACGGTGCATGAGGTAGTAGTCAATGCCTAGCAGAGCTTGCCTAACTCGTAAGCCGGAGTAACATTCAATTTATTAGAGGTTAAAATCACTGCTCATTTATTACGGAGGAAATAGACGATTAAGGCAAGGTACACAGAGTAAAACGAGAAACGTGCCCCTGCTTCAATTCCTTGTAGTGTCTCGTCTCCACCGAAAAATGATAGTGAAAACCGAAAATAAGTCCAACATCATCCGGCCCAGGAGCATGCCTTCGCAGTGTTAATATGTTCACTCCAAGCAACGAGAAGTGCTGCCGCAAGTGAGATCGAGATCTAAGGCAGAACAAGCTACATATTGACTCGTCTGTCATCGTTGACCACCATCGCCATTCAGGACCAGTACATCTCTCAGCTGAAACTACCAAAAAGTCCCATTGCGCTGTTTATGCAAGCACTGCAAGGCAAGAAATACTTAACCAACACCGGAGAACGTGGGAAAACGCATGATTTGCACGAGGCAACCCAAAGGCAACCGGAAAACAGAAGAGCACATATATGCACTACACCCTAACATTCTAGCGCATGGATCCTAAAAAGTTATTGCTCGGCATTCCAGCTATAATAAGTCTTCATATCTTCAATCATACCCATACAATAGCATTCTTACAGTTATCACAGTGTGTAAAATTAGTATCTCGTAGACATTGTACGTAAGCCTGCACTGGTACCTAATTAACACGGCCAATAGTCTAACAACAAAGATGCTTCAAAGGAAGCCATAAATGTTCGCTAGGCCAGTATTGCACACAAGTAAAGCTTAAAGCATTAACACGCTTAAGAGAACACAGGAGCTTAGATGAGGCTCTTTTCAAGAGGCACATCACGGCAGTGTGTCATCACAGACATTGTCTCGGCTAGAAAATAGGTCATTACAATCATTATGCAGAAACTACAACTGACAATCTACACACAAAATGGGGACTATCATCAAATCTTAAAGCTACCTAACTAAAGAAAATTTTGGCTTTCACACATACTTAAAAATAAGAAATACAACAGAATAAATCACACGCATACAATAAAAAGAAACATAGCATCGCTATGTCCTCACGCCAGTCACAACCAAATGAAAATTGCAATTCGCCATTGCGTGAATTAGAAAGTGATATAGCTTCTGCACAAGTAATTCCTACATCCACTCCAGGAACAATGACCGAAAGGGCATCAATGCTGCTGGCTTCAAGTATGTTTTTCAACACCGCCAGAAGGTCCCGCTCCAAAACATCTCATTGTCTTTCATGGTCAAAAATACTTAAATAATATAATAAATTGTGTTCTGTTCAAAAAGCACCTTTCAATACCTCGACACAACATAATTCTTTTTAGTAAACTTTTCAGTACACTATGATTGGAGAACCAGAGGCAGCGAACCCAGAAGAAGATTTGGGTGCCACTCCCACCATCTGTTGGATTTCTTGAGTGATGTCCACACACTGAACTGATCCCCTGCGATCTCCAGATGCAGTAGCATCACTTCTCCATGCCCGAGGTGGAGATGGCAGTTGCAGTGCGCCAGGCGGGCTGGTTGACAGAGGCATCACCGTGCTAGGTGACGGAGGGAGTGCTGCATTTACAATTTTACGATTTTTTTTGGTGGAGGATCCACTGGCAGAAACATTCTTCCTGTGGAAGTGCATCTTAGAGATTTCCAGGTCACCTTGAAATGCCTGACCGAGATGAGATTTCTTCTTCGAGACTTTGGTTGAATTTTTTTTCCCTGAACCCAAGTTCGTTTGTTTAGCATCTGTCGCAAATAGGGTTTGAAAATCAGCAACCAAGGAGGGACAGAGGTAGGATTGTTCTGCTGACTCAGTTTCACCTGCACATGCCAAACCCATTGAAGCAGAATTGGACTGCAGACCGAAATCTACGGTTTCCGAAGCAATGAAGTCAGCAAGGAGCGATTTCTTCACAGTCTTTCTCTCATTAAAAACTGTGTCACTTTCATCCAGTAACTTATCCCCCATTAGGTCATCAATACCTCCTGAGATTTTAGGAGAAGAGTCATTGCTTTCAGAACATGACTCGTATCCAGATGATGCAGAAGATACAGGTGATGAACATGAATTAACTGGTGTACTTGACCTGCTCACCAGCTCCTCTAATGTACTAATGTCGGATGAGATCGATGGGCATCTCGACGCACCTTTCTGGCTCAAATTTAGTGCCAGGACACTCATATCTGGTGTAGACTTTTCAGTCTCAGCTTCCAAGGCCTTTTTAAATGGCAGAGTTATATTAGGAACAACAATAGACTTGGGTTTACTATTTTCTGTCAGCGTGAAAACAGAAGACTCGGATTTTTTCTCTTCAATCGGCGAAGTAGACTCGAGTTTTTTCTTTTCCGCCAACATGGCTACAGGAGACCCAGTTTTCCTTTCTCCCACTTCCATCGCCTGTAGAACATCGTTTTTCACTTGAGCCTGCAGAGCCTCTAACTCAGCACAGGTGAGTAACTTGGGTCGCGTTTGGCTGACTGCTGCTTCAAGCTCGGCACAGGTGACAGCAGCAAAAGGAAGCTTTGATGGAGCTGACTTGGAGTCGCTCAGTGCACTTACATTGTTGTTACTAGATGACTTAGGCGTCACTCGAATGGCCTCGACTTGCAATTCTTTCCTCATGGGTTGGATGGGTTCAGTTGAAACAGATTCCGATTGAGTTCTTCTTTTGGGAGTGAATTTTCTGAATTGATTGCCAGAAAAATATAAGGGAACTTTGGTTGAAACGGCATGGGAATTTTGATATCTGAATTGGTTGAAGTTTCTAGTGGAAGGCCTACAAGAATACCAGGGCAGTTTCTGAAAAGAAGAGAAAATGTTATCAGAATGAGTACTACAATTTCAACTCCCTACTAGTTAGCAAAAACACCACATACATGAAGAAATTAGTTGGGTGCTGAATGCCATGAAACTTTTAGTGGTGGACCTTGATTCTTCTTTCATGATGAGAAAACAAATGGGGTAACGAGGTTCATCTCCATCAGTCTTGCATGTAAAAGATTAAGTCACAATGAAGTCAAAATCAACCTAACGTGAAGCATACGTTTATGCTGATTTCATATTTATTCAACACAAATGAGCAAAAGCACACAAGTATCAAACACGGATCAAAACTAGTTGCTCACAATACAACAATAAAATTAGAGATCAGTTCAAACTTTCATGTTTCAACTGATTTCAAGCCTGCTTCACCAATGCAGTTTACAAATTACATCATATGGTACAGAGCTTACTACCCCTACCTGCATTGTGTGCTGTTCCTGGTACAGCTATCATGAGCCATTAGAGTAGTCTGTAATTAGAGATTCAATAATTCTTTGTCCTCAAAACGTCTTGAAAAATGAGCCAATGAATTCCCAGAAATTACTACTAGCACAAGCATGAAACTATCCAACAATTTATCTTCACCATGGGTTAGGCACATAAACATAAGTGCCTTGGTTGAGGAAATGAGGGCCCATTGAACTAAGATTACACCCTGGTTTGAGCACACGCTAAATTTGATGCAAGCTGAAAACAAATAGCAGTAACTATTTAAACTATCATTGGAAATAATTATGACAGCTATTCAAAGAAGTTGAGCATATGCAAATTTTTCTGTCAGTACAGATTTTCACATCACTTTTACATGGTCTACAACATTTGAGTGAGCCTTTATTTGTTGTATAAAATCCTTTCATATGTTAAGACTACAAAAGAATCATTTTTGGTATCATAACTCAACTTAAGTTAAATGGTGTTAAAAAAAAATACCAAAGGTAAGGCACAATGTCCTCTAAATGGCTAACTAAGAAGTACCATGCCATTACAAATTTAAGATGGGAACTCTTCAGAGTAAAGTATCTGACACTGATAAAGTCACTCAGTAATGTCAATTGGCAATTTAGCTCAAGTGTTGCCTGTGCGAAGCAACCTATTATGGGGAAACAACTTGCCATCCCTGTATTACCGATCACCTTCAGATTAGTCGCTAATCCTTTTTGTTGCAAAAAATAAAATGAGGGAGCATGCAGATCTCTGCAATCATCTAGTGCACAAGGAAAAGTTTGAAGTAGCAGGTCAATGACACTTTTTATTCCAAGTCAGAAAAATATTTTGATTCAACTCAGTCTACACTGAATAGCCATGACTCATCTATTTCCTGAAATTTCAAATTACGTAATCTGTTTTTAATTCTATTTCGGTTTAATGCTGCACCTTCTAAATCACATTTTTTCATCTCGTACCATATCTGATTCTTGTGTTAAAATTAATGTACAATACTATCCTTTATAGCAGTTCTTATTAGAGATTAACTACCTTTAGCTCAAGAACTAAAGAATAATAAATTTTAAATATGATCAAATATATTTTTTAGACATTAGTCATGTTTCATTTTAAATTAAATCTAGATAATTGCATAAACTGCAATCAACCTTTAAAATGAGTTACAATCTAAAGTAAACCTGATATGTTTAATCAGGGTTGGTTATTATAATCAAAATTAGATCATTTGTGATAAAATTAGTAGTGCAATTGAAACAAAATTTCTTATAAAATCATCTATCTAAAAATAAAGGTTATTATTGACTAAGTTGGCATCCTACACAGGGCACTTCATTAATTCTACAGCTTTTATTTTAGTATCATTGGATAAGATTTACCTTCTGCATTCAGATAAGAATTTTCAAAATTTTAACAAGATGGAAACAGAAGAAGTTTCCATTGTACACTTGTCATGCTCTTATACTTCCTTCTGGTTGTATGTTAGGTTGGTTAGAATGAGTTTTGAGAAATTTAATATGAAGGAACGTTGAATCCTGGCCAATCAGCACAGCTTCTAAAAAATGACAATAACTTCTGTAAACTCTAAATGCTTCAAATCTTTTTAAATATTTTTTCTCATCCCTTGAAACCTTTTAAAATTGGTTTCTTATGACTCAGGAAAATAATTCTTTCCAAGGTTACTATTCACTTCGAGTTGGTATTGTGTATAGAGCATTCAATTCAATGTAAACATGTAACTATCATTAGAATGGATTTTTATTTCAAGCTATGGCAACTAATTTATAAAAAAAGATTACAGCACAAATAAGTATACAAAAATATGCAAAGCATTTATACACAAACATTGTAATCGTGTAAATCACAGAAATTAGGGCCTCATTTCTACAAGCTCCAACATATTCTACATTCTTCACATTGAATCATAACTAATCTATCCTAACATAACTATGACAAAATGCAGGAACAGAAGACAAATTCTATAATATAAACTCATTTTCGACAATACTTCCATCTAGTTACAGTTTCAAAATATATTGTCAAAAAACTCAAAATGAAAAATCCTACAGAATGTTACTAAAATCCCATTGGATAACAAATAGATGAACCTATATAGGACATTGACTCAAAGTAAATATTGATCCTTTCTAATGATACTAAACATGAAGACTTTATCTTATCAATTGCCTTGTACACTGACTTATTTTTTACAGGGTGTAATTTCAGCCCAAAAATAATGGTTTCTTAAAATAATGATTTCTGAAAAATTAAATCCATAAATCTGCAAAAGTTTCACTTAGCAATTGAAGCTTTCTATGGAAGTGTGAAGTACTGTCATTTTTGGACCTTCATCTAGAAATCTCTTAAAAAGTAGGAAGATAAAAAAAAGAGTCCCAAAAGTGTAATGAAAAGTGTAAATAGTAGTCATTTAGAAAATTAGTGTCGCTACTTTTACATAAATTTGATTAAAATTATCCTTTTCCAAGATTTCAAGTCAAACAATAAACCGCACCTATCAAACACCTCAACCCTATCAAGAGCATAATGAATTATTGCAATAAAGCTTAGTTTATAAATGTGAGGTCCAGCCTTTTGAAAAATGAGCACAAGGTCAACATTCTGCAGCTAATTCCTAAAATCACACTGTGTACACACCAGCCTAAAATACTCATTAATCAACATAAATCTTCATGTTAAGTTTTTGTATATAAATTTGAAATTAACAAATAAAACTATTCATAAAAGTCACAAACGCAAGATGTCTATGTGAGCAGTGTAATCTGGACATTTAACCCTCATTTTTAATGCAAAATCTTAATGAAAACTCAACAGAAGGAAACATTCTTAAAAGTTGTAACTGTTGTTGCACATGTGTTACATTGTGTCCAATTTGGTAACATGAGCTAAAAAGGTACATCTTTGACTAACCTGACATTACTGATAGGAAAAAAGATCAGAAAAAAGTGTACAGAGGGGAGGAGGGGGCAAATACAGGTTCTGCATTACATACAAATTATGAAATATTTTTTCCTAGACAACTTTTCCTTTTCCACTACTCGAAAAAAAGTTTTGCATAATCTGACTCAAATAAAAGCAGTAATGATAATTCAGGGTGTAATTTAAGAAATTAGAGGTAGAATGTTAACCAAGGGCTCATTTTTCAGAAGGCTAGACTTCACATTTCTGACTCCAGGGCTTCATTACAATGATTCTAGATACTGTACTGTTGACCAAGGGATGANGGGTTTCTGTGAGGAATGCAGTTTTCTGTGTTTGTAAGAAAATCTCAATGAAAGAGAAAATTTTCATAGTTTATTTAAGAGTAACATTTTTTGCAACTCCACTAATTTTTTAAATTACTCAAGCACCTCAATTCTTCATTACATTTTAGGGACTTTGATAACATTTTTTCATCTCCCTTTGTTGGGTTTTCAGAGGAAGCTCTGAAAATGAGATAGTACATCATACCCCAAGAAAAGCGGCAATTGCTCTAAGTCAAACTTTTGCAGATTTATGGACTCATTTTTTCAATAATCATTCTTCTACAAAACCATTATTTAGGCTAAAATTATACCCTGGGCCGCGTAATTTCAGAAATTAGTAGCAGAAAGTTGACCTCTAGCTCATTTTCCAGAAGGCTGGACCTCACATTTATGACTCCTTAGCTTCATTACAGTGATTCTTGATACTGTACTGTTGACCAGGAAAGAATTGCTGTGAGAGATGCAGTTTACTGTGCTTGCATTAAAATCTTAATGAAAGAAAATTTTCAGTTTATTTAGAATTAGCATATTTCGCAATTCCACTAATTTTCCAAGCAACTCTAGTACCTAAATTCTATAACACACTTCAGGAACTTTAATATGACATTTTCATCTCCCCACCTTTCAAGGGTTTTTTAGTGGAAGCTCTCAAATGAGATAGTATATCACACCTCGAAAAAACCTTCAATTGCTCTAAGTGAAACTTTTGCAGAATTATGGACTCATTTTTTCAGAAATTATTCTAGGGGACCATTATTTGGGCTATAATTAAAATTGAAAGTTGAGAAACATGATTCACATTTCGAAAATTTTCACGATTAAATAAATGCTCACCTCAAATTTGACGGAAGAATTCCTATTGAAGGAGGGCGGCGGGGATAAGCGAGACTGCATGAGGGACGGACTGATGCTCGAGCGACCGTAATGGTTACTCCGTCGAAGGTGACAGGGTTCAGCCCCAGCCAAGCCAGTTGCTTCTAGGAACTCCATCGATGGTACCGAAGCGTTAGGAGCCATTAACTTGTGTTAATGGCACAATATTTAAAATGGGGAAGCAGTCACTGCGATTTGATAACGTGAAGATATTGAATAATAATAAATCAATAATAATGCTATATCGGACTCAACTGCGCAAATGCAGATGAGGACGAAGCTCTAACCAACACCACCACGATATCAAAATGGCTGCGAGAAATCGTTTCGAGAATTTCTCACCGTTATTTCTTCTATAATAATAATCTTCATTCACCAGCAACAAAAACAGATACTGTAGTTGCTGAGTAATGTTTGTACTATTGAACAATCAAAGTTGGTTCAATTCACAAGGTTGAAATAACTTATACTAATGCGCTTCATCCGCGCACCCTCCTTCTAACATCACCACCAAGACAAAGACTCCCATGGTGCGCGGGACGTATATATAGTCAGAATCAGCGCACTAGTTCTTCTTCGTCATGAAACACTTTCACATGCTTAAAACTGGTAATGAAAGCAAATATCATGATCAATGCTATAATAAAATTACTAAACATACATATATGTGAAAGAAAGTATTCCTTGAAGTATGTCAAACTTGAGTTGAATTTATTTATTCAGATTTCTGATCATCGCTGGCAATGAGCGAAGCGTCTATTGGCTAAGGTCTCATAGCAACAGAGTTTATCTTTCAATACAAAGCATGCGTTATGATAGAAAAAGATATGTACAATAATGTTGCTTTATATCTTTCTCTGAATAACAAAAAATGTAAATTAGTTGTTTTAAAATGATTACAAGAATTGAATAGAAATTAGCTAAAATATTTGTTAGTTTCTTAACAATTACTTCAGTAAACTATAGGGTAAAAAGTGGAAACAAACGCAATGAGTTGGAAAACAATAATTTTCTAGACTTGATTCTAGACATTTTCTGTTATGCAGTAAATTCAATAGATATTTTTTTATCATATTAATTCAATAATTCAGCATTTTCACTGCCCCCAATGGTTATGAGATTAGCTTAAACTTTCTAAATAAATTTGTAAGGGAATTGTATGAGAGTGCCCATCGTTCGTTAGATTAATAATTTTGGCAGTTTCAAAATTGTTTGCAAAATTTCTTGAAGGAGCACGGTTGGGATATACAGCTTCATTTCTAATTTTTCATAACCTTGCAATCACTATCAATTGTTTTGAGAAAAAGAACTTTTTAGGAAACCAGACATGTTCCATGGTTTGTATGAGACTGATTTCGGAATGAACGATTTTTTTTTAAATGATCGTCTATTGACATCAGAAGCAGTTATTGAAAATAATTTGAATTCATACCCTGGTTCTAAATTTATATTTATAAAAGCATGGCCTCTATGAGCCTACTGACAGGTAGGAATACGGTCTTTAAAAGCGACCAAGACGAATTTACGAATGAATATTTTTGTCTAAGCTAAGTTTCCGAGGCTTAAATTCGACGTTTTTCATCCTAAGATTAAAGTTCATAAGTGCAAGAAAGAGAACTGTTTCTCAAAAATAATCGATCCTTCATCATTAGCGTCAGAGTTATTTAGCAGAACTTAAAGTCGGCAGGGAATATACGGACTTCGGCAAGGATTGAAAAAAGTCCACATATTTTTTATTCATTATAAAAAACTTGTAGAGTCGATAGTAACTTGAAGATACAATTTAGATGGTGAAGGTTAAGTTAATGACATTGGTTCGAGGGACGGAGGAGAGGCCAACCAGGTCTTCCGCCTCGAAAACTGATCGATACTGTGTGTGTGCTTTCTGTGCTTTTAACCCGGATGCTATTTTTCAAGGGAAAATAACGCATTCATCCTTCGCATATCTAAGTTAACCAGAAGCTAAAATATCTAGTTATTTTAAAGTCGAAAATGATGGGCTTAACCTGAGATTGAAGATTCAGCTTTTAAAAACAAGACGCTTGCCGGGAATTTAGCTAGAAATTCGTCCATCTGATCGTTGAGAGAATTTTACTATTTTATAACAGACTATTGGATCAGCAATATGGAATTGAAATTACGTTGAATGGATAGTGACAGGACAGGACAAAATTAAATGAACTGAGGCACTGTAAGATACTCTGATATTTCTATAATCATTAGCTTCTTCTGCACCAACACCTTGAAATCAGACGTTACGTTGGCATCAACTTGATAATATTTATTCAGAATCGTGAGTAAATAGTCAAGCAGAATTGGGAGACAGGACTAGCTCAATAATTTACATATTTATAGCAGGGAATGTCTCATGGTGTGCCTGAGAACGCCTGTAGCACTCGCATCGCACACAGCAAGTCGAAACTCTCCAACCTTTACGCAGGCAGGTCAACAGTGTAATGAAACGGCTGGGCAATGCCTCCAGTATCTCTGTATAGTGAGGGGACTCAAGTAATTGTTCAACGCTAAATTCAATTTTTTATTATAAGTCTAGCAAGCCATCATACTGAAAACTTCAAAAGAACGGAAATCTTAGTTAACAAAATGAAATTGCAAAACAATGTATGGCACTTTACAAGACTTCATATACACTAAATTAATTCATAGCACGTGACAAAAGTATTCAACTATTTCTATGAAACGACTGTCACATGATAATTCTGGTAATGTCCGGTCACATCGCATCTGAATTACTTTAAGAACATTCTAAATACCTCGAGAAAAAAATTAACTCTACTCGACATTGAATTAGGCAGTTGATCACTGACGAGCCGTCGTAGCTTTGGGACGCCATGTCGAAAGTCAAAGAAGTCTCAGAATACTAACGGAAGCGGATATTTCAGTTCCATCCAAAAGGAATATCGTACTGACAGATTTCTACGCATGATAATGTGTTATACTCAACCGTTGGTTCAATCATTCGTGCGTTTAGGGAACATGGCTCGACTGTTAACTTACCAAGGTCGGCTGATCCACGGAAGACTGATCTTCGGACTCATTGACTTTTGACGAGGAAGATTAAAAATAAGCCAATGATGACTAGCAAATGTAAATATTGTAATCGGTAAAGTAGGCAAGAAAGCTAGAAGTCGCGAAAACCTATCTAAAACTGAGGTTACAGTGTCTCTCAAGGGTCATCTGTCCCGTAACAGATCGACCAACCGAGCTAAATTTATTGCCTATTGCCTATCATATGTCCCCTGTGGGGTTATTTTAATAAGCAATAGGAATCATTAATTACACCTACACCAGGAATCATTAGTTTCATGTTCAAAGATTTTCTTTGCCACCCCAAAAAACAAGCTTCTAACTTAGTGTCCTGAAAACTTCAGAGTTGTCTAGGGCTAATGATTAAATTAGGGATAAGATATTCGAAAAAATATTAAACTCTATCTCTAAAGTAAATCAGTTCCAGTGTCACAGGTTCAATGTACTTTGTTGTGGACACCCATGTAACACGAATTTTAATATAAACTTATCCTGGCGTCGCACACTTTGCCACTCACAAGCCTAAGCGCAATCCACGCCGTCCGAGTGGCAACACTCAGAGCGTGCGAGCACAGAGTTCATAATCATTCTAAACAAAACAGTGAAATGGTGAAGTGCTCAACAGTTTTAATAAAAAAGTGAGTTCCTAGACCGTTTGACTGTTAAGTGCGGTAAGGTATAAAATTCTACATGAACATCCTATTAGTACTGTGTATCCTAATCTTCGATTGTATAACGGTGTAAAATATTCTATGCCCCAGTGACGACACCAACCCCTTTTTTGCTGTCCCCATGTCGTAGGAACGTTTTGCCAGGAGGTATATATTATTTCCATGTATGACTATTGCCATAAATTAAGACCTTGTAATCGTGAACTTCATTCTGTGCGCCCCCTTGTGTGATAAATTTTTGTTATACAAATTTACTGAAAAGGTGGAGAACAGATGTGTCTTTGAGTAAATCTAGTGTTATTGAGCAAATATTATTGTGAGTCAATCTATTATGTTGACAAATCACACTTTATGATTATCATCGTAGAATAATATTTGAATGTTAATTTGGTGACGTTCAACGGTCACTTCAACCCTCCTTGGATCTCTATTATCAATATGTCCAATACTGTGAGAGTCCCATATTTACTTCTGATGCATTTTAGACATTACTATAAATTTCATGTACAAAACTGGGGTTGTTTAGTTGAAGTTCAGTTGCTCTGGTATGTGACATTGTATGTTGACATAACTTGCTTTAGAGAATTCACATAATATTAATTTATTGCGACTCATTTAGTACATTCTATTACTACCGAATTTTCATCTGTGTATGGTCTGTAGGTATGAGTGTAAATCCTTTTCGTATTATCCACGACTGACTGAATGATTAAACACGTATTCTTTAATTTCTTATGCAAGGGAAGATTGAGATGGAAGTCAACGCTGTTCATTTTTACACACTTTTTATTCTATAAATAAGTCTCTTTTTAAATTCAATTTATTCATTCTTAAAATACCATTAATTTTTGCCAGATTTAAACGTAGTAAAATGAGAGGTATTAATAAACCCATGTTGATATTTGTGACGATTTTCATCATTGAACTGGATTGGATTATTCACGAGGGATGTTCAAGTCCAAAGTTTAATTTTGTTCATAACCGTCACAAGTCATCCAGGCCATAACTAACTCCTACATCTCTAGAGTCATTACACGATACTTTAGCTGCTATTGATTGAATTCATTCTTAACCAATTTTGTTATACTCTTGTTGACTACATACCCCCACAAGGTTCCATTGTAGGGTACTATCTTCAAGTATATTTCATTGACTGGTTGCTTCTCAGGGATGTTGAGATTTCCTGAGGTCCACCTTAGAAAGAGGAACAAAGGACTTTCTCTAGCATCTGTATCACTTCTTGCAGGACACGCTGGTCTGGCTCAAGCTGCGCCTGAATCTGTTTCACATTTTTACTTCCTTTTCCATTGCTTGGAGGAGCTTAGTGTTCTCTGGAATCAACTTCTTCGTTAAACGCCTTTGATAGTTTATATCTTAAATCTTTCTTGAAGTTTTCCTCATACGTACCGTAATGCTTCCTGCCATCATTGCTTGAGCAAGTATTTTGGGTAAGAAATGCACTAACGAGTAGCAGCCAAGTATCAGAAGTAAATGTTGCCTGTGAAAGCTAATCTACCGAATAAATTACAGTGCCTCTTTTTTGTACAATTTTTAGGACTGATTTGTAACAGGTTCTATGTTTTCGTAGGTGCCCCATGTACTCTGCGTGATAAAGAAAAATGTGTAAAGCGTATATTTAATTTGTACTAGAGATTTTAAGTCTGCCTTTTTGCTCGCAGAATCACACCTTGGACAAAAGGAATAATGCTTGAAATTACAAATCAAGTTTTCCCTCTACCTTTATATTATTGGCAGGCGAGTCAACGTCATACTTGATATGGGTGAAATGAAGTGTCAGCAATATAAGTATGTCATTGTGTGGGTAGAGAACTTATTATTTTGTAGCATATTGGGCAAAATCGTCAGATTTTTTAGGAAGCATAGAATTTTTATAAAAAACTGTGCATCCGATTTTTTCGAAATTAGCGCAATAGAGCGAGTGATGTCAAACACAATATTAGGCAGTGATAAACTCAAAGAGGCAAATGGCCTTCTTCGACAAATGTCGGTCGAGCTAAATTGCGGAACAATTTTCAACCAGCTTACAATTAGCTAATATAAATTAAACATAAGAAAGAGTTGTATTTCTGATCGAAACAAACAGCTTTTAAAAAATTGTTGTAAGATACACATGGTATACATATGTGGTTGGTTTTCGTAAGTTGTCAATGAAGGTAGGAAATCATTATTAAACGGCTTCAGTACATGAAGAAGCAAACAAGGCAATCCAAAGCAGGAATCACAATGTCTATTTACACTCTACTTTAGTCAATGCGTTAATTTCTGTACCGAGTTTCCCGTTATTCTGTGGTGCGTGTATTTCCTGAGTGTGAAGAGCTCGGACGAGCAGAGAGCTTACATGACGTCGCAGATTGGTCACGCGGCCGATATTACTACGCCCCAATAGGGTGCAGCGGTTGCAGATAGTGACGAACGGTGAGTTGTTGTCGTTTATGGCGCAACTCTTTCACATGATGGTCTTCTAGACTCTGTCGAATGGAAACTCAGTGACCTCGCTGCGCACGACGGGCAGACTCGATTTGGAATCGACTAAACAAGATGGCCGAACAAAATTACGTAGTAGCTAGCGAAAATATTGAAGGTTATAATTCAAGCTCAATTGTGACTATAAGGTAATGAATTACTTTGAGATTTCTATAATTTTCCTGTTATGAAAATGTGCGAACATTTAAAGCAAAAATCTTACCCTATATCGAACAGCAGTAACCTGCTATCTATGTGGAAGAGTTTCTGATGGCGGTAGAATATTCCCATTTTGCGTCCATTCCAACCCATGAAATTAAATAAGGCAAAATAGAAGGCAGGCGAGATGCTTCTTACAGCCATCATCCTTTTGGTAATAGTATCCTGGATACTTGATACTTCCTATACATTTGTAGTTCGTAGTAAGTCTTGAAGCTCTCCTGAGATACTCATTCGTTCGTGAGGGGAAATAGTAGAGAGGAAGTTTTTGTTTAGTTACGTTATGGAAAATAAACTAGCGTACTTAGCAGATAAGAGACCTCCAACGGAAGGTAAATCAGGCAGATAATTGATTCATTCGCATTCTGGAATTACTCAACGTTCTTTGAATTGATGTGGAAAGCGTCTTCCCTTTCCATGATTTTTTGTTTATTTATCTAGGTATTCTGGCATGATTTTTTAGCGTGAAATAACAATTTGCTTGTTTTATTTGTGTCCAGTAAACTGTTCTGCAAAATATGTATACTTCTTTATCCATCTTTGTGGTAGACTTTGGAATTCTCGACAAGATTTCTCATGCTATTCTGTCATTTTATTTTTGTGCAAGTCATCAAGAGAAAAAAAAATACACGTGGTTTAGTTTCTAATCTGACTGCGGAGTTTTTAAGTTGGGTTTTATTCAGGCGCGCGTTCGTTTGGGGTTGACGGCATAGAAACACAGGAAGGGGTTATCTTAACTGGTATATTTGCGTCGTGAAGATTCGGGTCAGATCCCGAGTTACGTGTTTTTCGGGGTGTGTGAGGTATGGCAGCTTCGTGTGTGTGTATTAAGTTGGTGGCTTCGACGCAGGAGAGATCGCTTGAGCACGCCCGGAGGAACTTCAAAGGAAGCCGGTAGAGGGCGTTAAAATAACGATGGTACGAAAGGACAGAGTCTTGTACGGGAATAAAGTGCTGAATCATTTTGCTCCAGAGGTCTGAAGAAGGCAAACCCCGACGTAGCTTAAGCCTACCGAACCTTTTGGTCGTTCTCCCCAGTGCATGAAAACTAATTTCATTCCAAGCTGCTTTATGATTAATACGAGTGTTTATCTATTACCAAAATTTGGTTAGCTATAGACGAATTTTACAGTAAAACGTGGTAAAGGAAACAGTAAAAATTCGTCACTGTGAGATTTAATAATCATAGAGGAAAGCAAGTTGTGCGCATAATGCAAATGCATCGGCAGAGTTCCACATAAAGAGACGTTAATGCTAACGTAAACACGTTCATTCTAATGCACTGAACTGCCGAGTAAGTAAACATAGGATCTCTTCCCCAATCGGAAATACACACATATATACTCAACTAACACCACGTGTGACAACGTTTCGACATCGTGCACGTAGCACGGAAAACTACTGCTTTCGGCTATCCATTTCTCAACCAACAATGATAAAAATGACATCGATTACCGACTAGCAAACAAAAACGAGAGTTCAGGAGAGGCGACACCACCATCTTGGGCGGGTATTAAATTCAAATACACCAATACAAGCGAGGGTGCAGAGATCAACCTAAGCATAGTGCTACAATAATTGCTGAGGGAACGGTAGAACTATCTAACGAATGATTCAATAATGTGTATCACTGTTAATTGTTTTTATGTTAATACAAAAAATGCATAAATTCAACAGGAGGGAATATTAGAACTTTAAAATATTTCAGTGAAGATAAACAAAACTTGGACTACGATATAAAAATTCCACTTAACTAAAGTAGAACACGGACATAGAAAAATAAAAATACCGCACTTACACCGTCGTTGATATGTGTTAAAATATTACTTTCACCAAGGCGGCTAGCTAAAAAAGATTTCTCTTTTTTTTTTAAATGCAAAACGGAAACATTATACAGAATTAACTATGGCCGGAAAATGAATGTCGAGCTATCCAAAAGAAATAACTGTGGTGTTCCACCAGTTAAGGCTACTCTGCCCGGCACGTGTTGCCATGCGTTATTTGAACACTGAAATCACCGTGATTGGATTATTCACTATTATGCGCTGATGAATGACATAACAAAAATTTAAAGAAATGACTGAAGCAATTTGTTTTAAACACAGTTAACTTATACTCTGTCACTTCACAACTTAAAAACGAGCTTTTCTTACGACTAATTCTTACGCTGCGTCTTCCACGAGATCCTCCACAGGAGTGCAAAATGGCGGAGGCGGCAAAAATGAACTGTCATCGCGGGACAGCTGGCTCCTAGCCAAAATCTCACTCCGACTTGCTTTGCAAAATAATCAGAAATAATTTATCTAATGAGATACTTAGAGCAAGTTAGAAATGATGTAGCATGCTGTCCAAAAATAACGTTTGAATTTTTTGAACACTTTGATGGCGGATTGAATTCGAAATTTTTTAGTTACGTTCATGATTTTTTTATTAGTATCTTACTTCAAGATTGACTGGCTAAGAATGTCATGCTACCGTATGCTACAGAGTCATCGAAAGGTTTTTCTCTTCAAAATTGTACAAACTCTACAATACGTCAAATTTAAAATGTAAAATTCACGGCAATAACTTTTGGGCTAAAGGCACGATATTAGAAAATTATTTGAATTTCCTAACTCGCTGTTACATCCATTTTTGTTTCCGTGATACAATGCCGCATCCTCTCAATTTGTGCGCTACACGAACTAAGTACCTACACGTTATTCCTCGTAGTAACTAAAATTCAACACTTTACTCCTTAACAAAATATTGAAAGCTGAGGAAAAGTTTACTTACATTTGGTCTGAAGACAAAAAGCAAAATAAATGAAATACAGTAAAATTTACAACACATTAGCTCGGAAACGGTAGAATTACAAAAATAAATTAAAACGGAGTTTACATAGTTTCAAACTGGTACACGAGCAACAAATTCTGCATCAGCTCTTATGGTTCGACGACTCAATGGTTGCACATTGATAACTCAAAACTCGCTTGAACCTCGAAATAGGTGGCGTTTTGTGCGGCAGATGTTATTCCTCTTAGACATCCTTCTACAAAGCACGGGTGAATAATGTCTGCTAAGCACATGTGAATGCCTCCCAAACACGTGTGGATGATGTCTTCTAAAGCCAATGGAAATGATGTCTACTGATTACGTGGTGTGTTGACTCGGTATCTTCAACGTGAAATTATGAAAAATTTGTAGATAACGACCTCTATTCAGCTAAGAGGGTCTCAACAAATACAAAGGTTTAAGTTTTCATGAAATTTGTGTTCATTACTCGGATGTGGTAATTTAGGTTAGAGGGGCAATTAATAAGATAACCAAATTTGTGAAAATAAAATCCTTCGGTTTAAAATTTACAACGGAGATACATGCCCTCCGAGCTGAGCATGCCGACGCGCCTCTAATGAAGACGATGGGTGTTGGAAGCGCATTAAAAGTGCTGCAGTGCGGACGGGAAAATCTTAGCAAAATATTATCTGGCAAAGTAAAAGTTTGAACCCTTTGACCAAGATTGAAGAAAGTACAAAATAAGCGGAAGCTCCATTAAAATGTTGCGAAGGTTTATATATTGATATTCACGTACAGTAGAAACCCTGTAGTATTGATGCCCAAAACTTACAGTGGTCAAGCAATATTAGAACATCAAACTTGGGTCCGGGAGAGAAAAAAACATGCAAGAATACGTAGAGTTTTCAGAAAACGCAATTCAACAGTCGCATCATCCCTGATTTAGAAGGTGGTGAATTCAAAATCTCTCACACGTGAAAGAAACTAAATGCTCTCGTTCCTAATCAATCCAGATGCTGTGAGTGATCACACACATGGAAATAAATTAGTTTAAGATTTCAGACATGCGACGTATAATGAAGGGAGAGCGAGTGTTGCTGGTTCGAGTGCACCCCGAGTTCAAGGTGGCGTGCTGCGCATCTAGAAATCGCGAAGGCACGAGCTTTGGCACAGAGGACGTTGGCAAGAGCTCGATGTCACGTATTCAATACGTCACGTGCCTACGTACTTACGTGTACACCAGCAGTCTGTACGCTGTTCTCTTCATACATGGTAGTGAGAGAGGCGTCGGCAGAAAATCTTCTACGGCGTCGAGAACAAATAATTCAACAATTATTTTTTCCGACTGACCTCCCTGACAAACTGGAAGAAACAACGTTCGATTTAAGTCGCATGGAAATTACAACGATGAACCGATAATGCAAAATTCAAACTCGACGCAGAATGAGTGAACTAAACAGCACTCATTTGGCTGCTTGAAGTTCCCCAGGAGCTCCCCACGATGGCACTTCACCACTAAAAAGATCTATGAGGTAATGTGACCCGTCTGTCCAAATGACCAAAAAGGAATGGAGAGATTTGTTACGTCACCGAATAACTGGTGTTTGCATGCTGAATGCGTAATTTGAATGGGAATAAAATAGTATAAACAACTTGGAATCAACCATATTGAAACTAGTTAGAGTGATTTAAAATTTCGAATGAGTCATTTTGACCCATATGTGCTGCCAGTGGTAAAATACTGTTTGAGGTTCACACGACTGAGATTATTTTTTTGTGAGGGAGATGCAATAGTACAGAAGCGATACACTAGGAATCTCCCTCTCTGTACCTCTTGCAGCTCCATAGTTTCCGAGATGGTGTTTTCTACTGCAAAGTATGATGGCAAGCGACTGTTGAATGATCGAATGTTTGCTTTTAGGCTTTTGATTTCTTTAACGAAGTGCGTGCACAGTGGAATGAGGTCTGCTGTGTTCGTCTTATGTCTACTATATCCATGAAAACGTCTACCACGTCTTTGCACACTTCTATCATGTCCATGCATATGTCTATTATATCCATGTATGTGTGATGAAATTCGGAACTATACCTTTTTTATGATGAAGTTTTGGTAAAAATTTTTAGAAACGATTAGAACAACTTGGAAACTTCACGGGCAAACTGATGGGCAGAAAATATTTACTTATACAAGACACAACAAATTGTGTATCCCCCCCAAAAAAACACAACTTGGTTAGCGATTCGAAAGATGCGTAGGTTCTGTGAAGTGGGTCTGTAGGTTCCTTGACTATATCGTTTATAGGAAAGATTATCAAGTGTATACTGTGGGTCAGCACAGGAATCTCACAACGGAGCGTTATTTCAAAACAGAGCAGAGCATACATCACAGAGCAGTGGGCTTGTCCTGGAGAATATGGGCGTGACGGAATAGTGTTAAGAAATCACGATTGGTAAATGTGGTTAAACTGAAGCGTATCTTAAAATGGTTCTTTGGACAAGTAGAGAGTAATTAGCGGAAGAAAAACAAAGAGGTCGTGGCCATTTCCAAGTTATATAATTTGGAAAAAAGATCGGGAGTTCGGTTTTGGAGGCTGCAAGGACAGGGCCCTGGCGGCTGCGCTCTCACGAATCCGTATTTTGGGACGAAATTGGTGCATGGTGTCGAAGGGCTCCGATGTTGTTTGGAATTGGTCCTTGGGAAATAAGTGTCTCATCGCAGCTTGACAAGATATGCAACGTGTCCGATATCTGGCTTGGATTTATACGGTTCAAGCATCTGTAAAAATCCAGCAAATTACTGCGCAGGGTATAAAAAGTTCGCAAAAAATCGAAACATATCGTCATTTAAGCATGTCATCGTCATGCCATCTCCTCAGAACTACACCTAAGTAATCTGCAAATCAAGTTAGTGAGGAATTCCCAGAGTTCCTTACTCGGGAGTGATGAAGTGCGGCACAACTCAGCACGTCATGAAGTCAGCACATACCGCCCGACATCGCCGCCCAGTCGCCTGCCGAGAACGCAGCACGAGAATATGAACAAGTTGCCGTCGCAAACCTAACACGTGGTAGGTAACTCTGTACTTCGAACCGAAACGCATCATCGGTAGAAATGACCATCTTCGAACACTGCCCGCCAAAACCTCACGCACGTCTCCTGCGCAGAGGAAACAGAATTTACACCACGACGTGCTGCTGCTGCTGCCTATCACAGGTCTCGCGCTGCCGTTGCGGAAAAACGCCAATCTAACATCGGTCAAGTGGAACACAGCCGCCTCGGTGCTAAAGTAGGTGTTGCTATGTAATGATTCAGTGAGCACCAAATGCCGAAACTGTACCTCGTTGACTGTGTAACAAATTAGGTACTAGAGCGCTCCACACCACACTCGACATTTGGCGTGAATTGTGCTTTCGTTAGGTATATTTTGAGTGCATATAATTTCATAAGTGTAATGGAACATTCCTCTGATACTGATACGCGTGCACTGTAATAGAGATGCAATGCGATTGTGGAAGAATTGTGGTTTTAGGTATATTGGTTTATGTCTCTGTCCTGCTCAATGTATTTATGCGTGGAATTACTTTTTTTAATCATTTTATACTTTGTAACTTCTGCCAGCGTGTTATATTACCAGTTTTGTAACGATCAGCATTATTTCTACTAATAATTCTTTCATTTCCCGCTGAGGATGTTTCCCGTTTCAAATGTTCCCGCCTTAATTTGTATTCTGATTTCCCGTGGCATGCTGAAAAATAAGTGAGGTATTAAATTTAACCTGTGCTTCATTCCCCTCCTGTGTAGGTTAATGGGTGCACCATATATCTCATGCGAGAGGTGCGTAGCGGCCTCTAAAACCAAGGTGATCTGTTTTTTTTTGTTACACAAATTGTCATGATTTATTGATTAATTTCAACTTTCATAAATCTTACTCATTGTCAATTCAATGTTTCTTCATTTTACTAATCGCGTCAATGTAATGATGAATTTTCATTTTTGTTCCTTATGCTGCAACATGTCATAAATTATAAATTAAATTCCTATTTTTATGTACGTGTACGACGAAGCCAATGATCTCACCACACAAGCACATGGCAATTATGTTTTTGCAAATATCTACTATGTTCCTACAAATGTCTATTTGCACATATAAATTATATTTACAATGTAAAACATGTAAATGATGTCTACTAAATACACCTAATCTGCGCCTGGAACCTTGAAGGAAGCATATAACCACTTTGCACCTTCAGTAAAACTTTACAGCTCAAATTTGAGCATTACCACGTATGGTTTTGAGTCATGGTACAACTGCGCCTTATCGCTCCTATCAGGACAATGATGACCTGAAGCGTTCCCTGATAAGGCCGAACTGCCTGCCGCTCGATCATCATGTGACGTTGCTGGTGTATATATAGTGTTTATCTAAATACTCAACAGCTACCCGAAGAGTTTCTCTAAGCTTTCGCAAAGGACGTGAACATTTTATTTGAAGTATTTTTGTTTGGCTTGGCGAAGAAGTAATGTACAGTGGTCGGACACCTGTTTGCACAATTCTATTTTTGATAAATTTTTACACTTTTGAGCTCTGGCTTAGGGTAAACAGTACAGATAGTTCAGAGAACACATATATTAATCAGAATATTTAAACAGAATAGAACAAAGTTGGTTGAAAACCAGAAAATCAACTAAGCAAAAAAATGTATGTGACGAAAGTATTAAGCCGAAACAAAAACAAGGTTTTAGTATGTAATGGCGTGACCTTTATTTGAAATAACAGCACGGGGACGATTATTGTAATTGGAAACCAACTTTTGACGCTCCGTTTGTGGTATCTTATTCCATTCCTGCACGGAATGATCCTCAAATCAGCCAAGTTCTTTGAACTTCTACGCGCTGCAGTTTTAGATATTCCTCACAAATTTTCAACAGGATTGAGGTCAGGCGATTAGCTAGGCCGCGGATGAATTTATTTTCTAACTTGCGAACTATTTTTTTGTTAATTTCGCCACAAGTTTGGGGCTATTCTCTTGCTGAAAGGTCCACTTGCGCTGGCCTTAGAATTTTCTGGCTCTCGGAGAAAACAGCTTCTGCTCCAGTACCTTCCTGTACTCGGAACAATTCATTTTTCCGTCTATGATGTGGAGGGTCCCAACACCATGGGCGGTAAAACAGCCCCACACCATGTTGCTGCCTCCTCTATGCTTAATTAACTGTAGCGATGGTGTCATTGATATCGCAGGCAGTCCCTGTTGTCATCCAAACATGACGAGCGTTTTCGGCCGAAAAGTTCAATTTTGCTTACATTGGATCATACAACCCGTTTTCAAGACTCGATTTCTTTATCAAACATTACTCGGTTCTTCACATGTTTCGCTCTGAGAAGCCAGAAAAGTTTTGCGTGTAGTGTAGAAATGTAGACTAGTTCGATCTAATTCGTTAATAACCGTTTTTCGACGGACGTTAATTCCTTCTAACTCCAGTTCTATTCGAAGGTATGTGCGAATTATGAAGGGTTCATTCGACACCTTACGCATCATAAAGCGGCGAGAGCGGCCCGTGATCTCGTGAGGAGCTCATATTCTTGGCAGATAGGAGATCGCCGCAGGCTATCGATGCCTTCGAACTTTTACCCTATCAGTTGAGTCTGGAACTATAATAGGTTCAGCAATTTACCTATAAGTTAGTTTACATTATGTGCGTTTCTCGAAGTTTCTCGAAGCTTTATAAAAATTCTTCTTGGAGATACTCATATTGTGCAATAAAATAACACTGATTTAATATAATGTTAATTCTGGCCAAGTGCTTTTATTACATATTTTTTTGAATATTTGATTATCTGGTTGTAAATGAATTTCATTCCATTCTGTTTAAACATTCTGGTGAATATATGTTTTCTGAACTACATACCTGTATACTCTTTTCCCAGACCAGACCAGAGCTCGAAATTTTTTCAAAAACATAAAAATAGAATTGCGCGTATACTTCTGTCCAGGCACTGTATTTATCTGCGTGTCTGTCGCAGTGTGTTTGAAAGTCCTCACCTACAATTCAGATCTGAAAACTTTTTTACCCTAAAGAATGATAACGTAATATTTACTGCCGTATTTACTTTAGTTACTGCTGTAATATTTTGCCATTTTCTTCTTCAAAATACTAGGTTAAATATAAAAGGAGAAACTAAAATATATTTGAATATTTTTAAATTTTGAGTGCATGTTAGGAGTATATATGGAAAATTTATTTGTGCCTCAAATGTTTTCAGACGTTATATCAGGTGTGGGCTCCATGGCGTACTGGTTAGCGTGATGGCCTCGCAGCCAGGACTTTCAGGGTTCGAATCCCGTCTCTGGCAAGGTATTTCACGTAACCAGGGAGTACTTTCCTTGGAAAAGGAAGTTTAAACCATACATTCCTCACATCCCTCACCACGCCAGTATTGTAAGGCATTTAAAACCCAATGGTAAAGCGTGTTGGAATTAATGAAGTTTTTTATGTTGTTTCAGATGTTGTGTCAGATCGTCCACGGGCTGTTGTCACTCAAAGAGATCAGTTGATGCAAGAATGGTTAAAAATCGACTAGGTCTATATAAAACTTGACACTTGTAGACTGAATACCGTGCAGAATTGCCGCTATCATTGGTGATGGTGGAGGTCCTACACCACGGGGCACATGAAGATCTTAGTAGCAAGTAACCGATTTTTTCTCTGGGACTTTATCATTGCTAAATGGGTGAAATAAGCTTCATTGAAACAATTTGAAACAATTTATTACCACAATTGTTGCATCATTTAAAGATATTACAAGCATGGATTTCTCATACCATTGCAATGGAAAGTTTTTTATACATAGCTACTTGTGGACCCGAATAAGCGCGATGACTTCTAGGACATCCTACAGGACTTTATGCCAAGCGTACATACACATGTAAATATCCTAATGCACTCATACTTAGCTTCCATACGACTGATCAAGTCCAATTTATTGAGCGGAGAAGATAAGTAGATGATTTGAAATTAGGAATTTATTCATGTCAAGTTAATAGAGACCGCATTCTATAATATACTTTGAATTATTTTACTGACATACAATATGAAGAGTTGTTTACCAGTCTTCTAGCATATGAACATATATTTGAATAGTACCGTCTTTAGTATCGTAATGGGGAATAGGATTCAAGATTCTGTTTGAACACTTGGAGTGTACTCATGTCACTAACGGCAGAAGGCAATGAGTTCCAAGTTTTGATACCGTTG
>VOMN01003007.1:0-11956 GCA_014899125.1 Orchestia grillus
GTCACATCCCCCGTACCCCACATACCGCATCGTCAGCAGCCCGGATTCAGGTCAAGATTTGATGCCTAACTCGAGGTCTGTCTTGCTGCAGCCTTGCCGTCCGAGTCTTGAGCGTGTAAGGGCATTACGTCATATTATGCATAGGGTTAATAGAGGTAGGATTCAGTTGAAAATGTACAATTTGTTTTTAAAATGTCAACAATTTACAAACTAAAATGGCGTGTTTTGAACAGTACTATACTATGTAAGAGTACTTTTCAGGAAATTTTCATCACCGTCAAACACTTCGGTCAATTAGTACAGTTCTTCTCCATGTGCTGGCCTTCGTACACACAAAAAAATCATTCATTTCCGACCGAGTGTGTTGAGAGTCTGGGAGGGCTGCGGTGACGGCCCTGAACTGCGGAGCTGTTCAGCATCGCTTCTGTCGAAACGGCGTATTTTTGCGTGGTATAATCATGAACTAAATGTTGCTTGACTGACATGAGTTGAGCAAATTTAGATGAATTTGCATCTACATTTAATGTTCGTTTAAATTTTAGGTGCGAAGGTTTCAGTAATAGTGCTGTTTTCAAAATGATCTTAACGAGCAGTCAGTTGGGATGTTGTTTCATAGCTCTGCCATTAATTGAGGAGCTATAATTGGCAGACCGTAATATAAACTAAAAGCAACTGATGCTCGTAGCGCATTTCAAGTTCCTCTGATCCTGCAGGCAGATGAAATTACTGGCCCCACAGGTCATAGTTTAGCCCGGCGGTCATGGTGGTGTGTGCATGAGGAGCCGGGTATTTCTACGGTGAATCACTGCGCGTATCTCATGTTTCTAGAGCAAGTACATATTCGTGCGCTCCTCCGACTCAAGTTCTTTCATCACTCGCGTGCTCACGTCCAAGGAGACAGCATGTAATGTTCAGTTCTACCCTATCTTGACGGATAAAATCAACGGGCCTACTGTTCCTAGGTACGTGTAAAAAATTACTGAGTGATTATTACACGGGTTCTGTTCTAAGCTTTTGCTTTCATTATATCTTCAAGAGAATAATGTGCCACACAGTAACAGAAGGTGGGGTTGCGCTGGCTTCCCTTTGAGGATATGAGACCAAAGTATGTTAGTTGGGCACCTGCTCTCGTTCCTCATCTCAACTGGGCGTTAATTAAAAAGCTCTTCGCGAGCGGCTGCTCGTTTAAAGCGTCGCTAAATGGCTGCTACTGCAGGTCTGTTGTGCGCTAATGCGACTTTGGATGAAATTCAAAGGTGGGTTAGCGTACCGAACGGGAACTACGCTCATGCTCCTTCGAACGAATATATATTATATATACTCCATTAATAAATATATTTCTTAACTTAACTGAATGCTTTAATTTCTGTATAGGTTGCCCTAGAAGCCTTGTAGCTTGTTCGGGCCCACATNAAGTTCTGAACGACTTATGTATAGGAGCGCACAGACGCCTGCTTTTGTGATTGATAACCAGAATGTTTGATAGATGTTCGGACCTCCTAATGTCGACACTATTGTACCGGAAATTCTTGGCGGATATTAATACGACGCGTGTTTCCTTTAGGTGTTCTGTCATTACATTTAATACACAGGATAACACAGAAGGTAAATTTAACAATAAAAGTTTTGTATAGGTGTCCAAGAAAGTTATCAATGCGAAATGGGAAGTAACTGTCAAAGCCGTACAGTTGCTTCCCAACAAAGGTTCACGTAATTTTGTTGGTCACGGAACTGTTTGGTAATGAAATGGGCTCGCAAAACTCAGCTTGTTTGTCATGACCGTTTGGAATTAAAGTAATCGTCAAAGTTTCTGATTTGTGGCTAAAAAAACGCAGATTCGAGCATATATTTTTGTATGAAATTACGAAATCAATTAAACGTTGAACCAAATTCTAACAATAATTCACACGTATTTATGTGCTTCTAAATGATCAGTTTCAATTTTCCTCCAGATAATCCTTCGAGCATCAGCCTGTTATGCGTTTTGGTAGTGGCAACGCTTATTCATGCATTAATATTCGTGTTCTTCCTTGATGATTTCGATCATTAATACCAGCCAATGAACGTGTACGCAAAATTCATACATATCCTGATCCCGGTTCTTCGTCAGCGCTGCTTTCACTACTACTACAACTACAACTCGTCATCCCTCGTTGAATTGTAAACCTGTATCTGATGTAAATTACTTGTGGTAAATAAATGTTTTCCAAATGTTTTCCATATGGAAATCGGTACTAAAAGTGTGTGCGCTGAACTTCGTTAGTTGGTTGCAATAATGCACATCCGGCTTCGCGTATCTTTTGTGATTGAGAAATTATGATATTGTGATTTCTAGCGTATTCATGATGCTTACATGTTTATAAAGGTTTTCACTTCGCTGCAAACGTTCAAGAGGACTTTTCGTTAGTTAGCACAAGCTTCGGTTACGTATATTTTCGCTTATAGTTTTACTTTTTGGTGGCGAGTGAGAGTCATTTTTACTTTTCACGTGGCGAACCGAAAATATGTATATTTATTTTTGTCATGTTTCATTCTTCTGGTGTTGTTTTCGGGGTTGTCTACAGTGACACATCCAATGGTCGTTATTGGGCTATGTTTGGTGTCCTGCAAACGCTGTCACGTGTTCAGCGGCCCTAGTCTGCTCTTGTCAAGGTCTACTAGCAGCCATCAAAACGAATAAAATAATCAAGTCGTTTTATTTATGACCTCTAGCACTGCTTTGCTCTCGCGTTACAACCCGTCAGGCTGTGGGATGATATGAATGTCAGCCTAAGAAGCCATGTTTTTTTTCAGATGACATGCAAATTCAGGTCGTAATTTCGCCCTCCGTGGATAGGTTGACCAGACGCTAGAGCCTGTCTACTAAAAATACTCCTGTGTTTCTAAAATTTGAAGTGCGTCCAGTTTTCAGTAAAACTGAAGAAGATTATACGAAAATATTATTCATTTTTTAAATCGACGAACGTTTCGACATGAGAGCCCATCAGCATCTGTGAAGTCGTCGGAAAAACAAGCACAAAATTAACTATTACGATCTACTTTGATTTATAGATAAAAAATTGTACAAAATGACAGAGAAGCGCTTTCACGGATGGTGGTTTGTTTGGTATTCAGAATGCTCAATTACTAATAAAGAAGTCATACAATCTTTGTTCAATTTTTCTGAACTAATCTGCGATCCATAACAAATAATCGCGCTGAAATCTCACCCTGAAATCAAGTTTCACACTGATATCACTGTCGTGTGAGCTTCATTATTTATTAATGGAGACCGATGATTATTTAATAATTTATTAATGGAGGTATATCGCGCCTGACCAGACCGATGATCATTTACTTCTCTTCATTCTCTTCCTCGACATTATTCTGCGCAGAATATTAATGCCTTCAGTTACGTACTCCTAATTTTATTCAGTGACAGATAAAAATTGCAGGATTACAACGCATGCAACTCAATCCAGAAATTAAACAGTGCTTAGTACATGAGAATGCGAGTCCAAACGTCAGGGATTTCACGTTTCCGAATGGTTTCCCTCTGTAAACATCTTCCATTATAATATTCGTCGAGGACTGTGGTTTCCATCCTTGTGGCACCCGCACCATTAAAGACTGTAGCATCGCACCCCCTCCTTATTGATGGATACTTGAGGAAAATGGAAATAGAGTTCACAGCTGTGCATTTCACATCCATGAACCTACAATTAGTACGAATCCAAAAGTCGAACATACCGGTATATTTCCTATTCCTCTAAGTTTTTGGAGTGAATCGTTTCGTTCAGTAGAAGAGGTTTAGCTAACAAATCCACGGAGTATTAGATAGATTACTTATGTGTCACCAAGATGTAGACTCCTTGAAATACCCGAAATACTGTCTCGGGCCTCCAGTTGAACCAAGCCTCTCGGGTTTGCAACCCATTGTAGAGTGATACTTCACGCACTCAGCCCCAACACTCAGGAACGAATTCCGAGCGTAGGATAACGTAGGTTGAATACATACGTAGTAGACTTAAAATGTAAAGTTAAAACATAAACCTTAATCGTGAACCTGAAACGTAAACGTAAAACGTGAACGTAAAACGTGAACGTAAAACGTGAATGCAAAATGTAAACATAAAATGTGAACGTAAAACGTGAACGTAAACCGTAAAAGTACTACGTATACATAAAATGTGAACTTTAAGCGTGAATACTTAACGTTAACTTTAAGCTTTAACTTTAAACTTTAACTAAAACTTTAACTTAAACTTTAACTTTAAACTTTAACTTTGAATGTAAACGCTTAAAGACTTTATGATACTTTTGCAGCGCACTTCTCTAGTTGATTATTGACAATCAAGCGTCCGTCATGCCTCGCGTGTTGTCATTTGATGCCCAAGATTTCTTCTCACATGCGGTAGGTCCGACACGTGACTGGAAGTGTAATGATGACGAGGCCGTAGCTCTGCACATATATCATCCACATTCTTATGATCAAAATAACTTGGAAGTTGTTTAGACAGTTTTTTTGTAATTATTGTGACGCTAATAATTTGTAATCTGGTTCTGGTTGCGGGGATTTTCATGTACTGTAATATTGTTCATTTTCATGCAATGTTTAGTGGCAGAAATATAACTTATCTTAGGAAGATGTTTTATCCTATTTTAATGACTTTCAACAAGCTGTAGAATGATCGGAAATAATGCATAACTGATCGTACGTAATAAACCATTTATCAAAGGTTAACTTCTACTCACAAAAAATACGTCTTTTCGGCCTTAACTTTTCCAGATTTTTTTGCGTCATAGTACGATGTATTGTAACTGAAGTCCTGTCGAATAACTGATTTAAAAACCCTTCCGGGGCAAGACTGGCCAGCCCCAATTAGCGTGAGCCTCTCTCCTGACCTAAGTCATCGTAGCAATACTGCCTCCTTGGCCATCTCTGCCCGACTCCAGTCTTCCAGAGCGTCTGGTCGACCTGTGGAGGACCGCCTGGAAAACCTCCAAGGAGCTGTTCATCCAGCATCATTTGACCATCAGTCTTCAAAGCTGCTAATTCGGCCACCGTGCTTTGCGTTTGGGGAACTACGAAGCTCTTATGAGCATCTCAATTATACATGTCTCGAACTGGTGGGAGAAAATGACGATAATAATCGAAGCGAGATTTGTAAAGCTTATCGTGGCTTGCTTTGCTGCCCTGCCTGCTGTTCGCTAGAGGGCACTAGGATCACTTTCCAAGAACATGTGTGCGTTGAGCATGTTGTTCTTTCGCAGGCGATGTCTCTGAGTGACAACGTGTTGAGATGACAGACTAGAATACTAATCACTTCTGAACGTAATTTTGCTGTTAGAAAATCCATTTGTACTCGTACCTGGCACTATCTTTCTTTAATTGTGAACCGTGTTAAATGATCAACGTTTACTTCGAGGCGTTCTCAGAATTCCAAATTGAATTTTTCTCGAATTTTATTCGGAGGTAGGGAAGTTTTATTTAATACGGTTACCGACATGCATGCGTAATTATTGGCAGGCTTCAAGTTACACCCTCAGTGAGGGGTGTATCATTACATAATGCTTTTAAAATGGGACCTTAAAACATGATGGTCATAAAACAGATATCGTTCTCCCACGAGTGGTATCAGTGCTTAAGTTTACACGTATAACAAACGGTTTGGTGGTAAGCTTTCGTTGTGAGTAGTTTTATTCATTTTAACTGATTTTTTTTCGTTCTATATTTCAATATCAATTGGAATTTTTTTTCATGTAGTCACATTGTAGCTTACACCATACGAAGTATCCCGACTCAAAAGCGGTCATTTTAATGCTTTCAAGTTGGTAATTTTTTCAAAAACCCGTTTTCGAACAGATGCAGATGTTTCAGTAATGCATCTTTTATATAAAATATTCTTTGCATTTTCGATTTACGAGTTGCATTAAAAATTTTTTCTGTAGAAATAACTCATGCGAAAAATGGAAGTTATTCAAATCACTACGTAATGGTTCGGATTCTGTTCTGAAGATGGGCTGGACAAGGAAGGAAAATTTAATTTAATTTTTTTTACTACTGGGATTCCTTTGCTGTTTTTCATGTGTCTTTCGCCTTAGCCGCTGTCTTTAGCATAGCTCTGAAACCTGAAATGTTTCGTGTGCAACATCAACAAGTAACATTTGTGAAATATTTGAGGTATGCATTGCTTGTACCTTATTAAAGACTTTGAGGTATTCGTGATGAAATACAAGTATTTAAGTATAGTAAGCTTCCATTTCCTAGTACAAGTAGTCATCAATAATTATATTTATGAAGAGGTTAACGATTTCATGCGCTTTGAGAAGAAGGAACGTTCAATGTCTTTTACTTTAATGCTTATTTAGTAATTATTGTAATTTAATTTTAATTTCTAATTGAATATTATATTATTCAGTATTCCTACGTATCAAGTCACCGCTCGTCCCCGTTCTAATTCAGTGCGCTAGGACATATTTCAATGAACAGCAAAACTTATCTGGGGCCCTAGACCACAACCACCTGCCTCATGTCTTAACTGAGCCTCTGCAAACATCGAGAGCTCATCAAGGCTTAGAATCTAGTGAAGCGGCTCTGGTTTGGCACGAGTATGCCACCACCTATTTATTTATACCAGAATTCAATTTTCATATAATTCAACGATATGACAATCTGTAGATTTGGTCCGTTTATATGCTTTTATCCCAGAACGTGTTGATTCACTAAAATAATAATTTGTTCGGTCTTGAATTTGATAATTTGACAATATTCGATAGTTTTAGAATATGACAATCGAATCAAGTGAGAGCTCAATTTTCCAACAGTCGAATGATATTCCGCTCGAGAATTTGGCATCATAAATTAACAATTTACTTCTGTATTTATGTATTTCTCTCAGTGAACGGTTTTTTCCGTTGTTTTGTGTTTCTTTGTCCGTTTCAAAAATCAAACATGAATGGGTTATTTGTGACAAATTTGTTAAGGGTTACATCCGGTCCCAAATTTGGAAAGATGAAAAATTTAAGTCCGTTAAAGCAAATTCAAAGTAACGTAAAATTTAAATTTACGTGTAATTTATGATTCACACCGGGACGTGAAGGGTTGATGAGGCAACAATTTAGGTTATTACAGCTCAATCATTGGACCATTCAAGGATATGGCGTACTGGTGGCATTTAAGTCCTTTGAAATAATTTATATCCGTAGAAGATGGTAGATTATAACACCAGATCCGCTCTAAGGTGGCACCCATGATTGCGCCCTTAGCCTTATTTGTGACGCAAAACTGGACCGCGTGCAAAACCTGTTTCTATAAAATCATGAGCTTGCGTCGAACATGAAGTAACCCACATAGTGTCATGCTGTTATTCGTTCATTGCCGATTCTTTTCCAGTGGCGTTAACTGTTTCCTCAGTGTATTTATTCCAGCTTTCATTTTCTCTACTTCATTTCGCGTGCGTTATTTTCGGTGGAATACTCATTACTTATTCTATTCATATAATGCCATACAGGAAACAAGTCAACTTCTGCCTGACATCGTTTCTGAACACTTGACCATGTATAGTATTTCTCCATGTTGACCTTCTGCATGGCTTGCGCTGATCGATCCAGGCTTTGTACAACCCACATCTGCTCCTGTGGTGTACGATTCCTGGAATAGACACTCAACAGATCGGGTGTTCAAGTCTTTGTTCTTCTACCGAGTAAACTGGGTCTCGTCTGCGGCAGAGGGACCATGGTCACCAGCTGGATGACGCTATTTACAAGCCCTGAAGGAAATTCTTCTAACCTGCATTTGTTAGCGAGCATCAAATATTTTACGATCATCCTATGGAGTTTGAATGATATGCTCAACAGGCCATATTTTCACCGTTACTTTTTATGAGAATTGGTCTTTGGACATCGGTCTTTCGGTGTCCGCATTCTTTTGAGCGGCTCCGTAATTTAGCTACTATTCAAGAGGTAAATTACTACATACTCCGCTCGAGTTGTATTAAAGATATTAAAGAGATATCAAAGTAAACTTGCTAAGTGCGTTAACTTTTCACTTCATACTACGATTTTCATAATTTTTATTTACATTTTTCGGCGACTTCTACAATTTTGTGTTTGTCAGCCAAAGCTGGAGCAACCGTTCTAATGACTCAGAATTCACATTTTCGGAAAACATTCGAGCTTTTCATGATTTTTGCGACGCGGTATCCAAGTACGTATGATGATTCTTGGATGTCGCAGATACTTGGTCCACTTTGTCCTCTCCATGCCATATATTTAGCCTCATGTTGTCTCCTGAGGAACATTGTTCGTGTGGCCAACTTTCCAATGAGAAACTTTGTTTTCAAGGAAAGGGCTTACTGGAATTTTCATCAACATCGTAGGTTACTTCTGTGCAGAATTCATGAGTTTAATGGACAAATTGTGTGAAAAACTTGCACATAAATCGCATTTAATTGCATTGAAATCATGTAAAAAATAATGGTTCAGTTTATTTTAACGATTTAATATTCAACTTCACTGCCTTTTCATCCTTTTGCACATGCAAATTTTTTTATCAATGGGAACCTAACTTATATGATAAGTTTTTGATACATAAGTCAAGTTTGGCGGTTTTAACTGCTCGATTTTATTTGATTAATATTTTCAACATTTTAACACCGAGAATTCATTCTTACAGAAGTGCAGCGTGATCCAGGATTCTCAGTTTTTACTACTGTACATAGAAGACATTCACTGCATTCATGGCTAAATCGTGGACTTCGAGACGATCTATGCATCATCAGAAGTTTAACTATTACGAAATTCGTACACTGGAAGATAAATTTCATTGTCTCCTGCATGCACATTCAGCCGGGAGCACATAGCATTTGAAGCAAAGCACCTGCATGTGATCTTCAAGAAATTTTGTAGTGGGATGAATTGAGGAAGTTCATAGATACAAGTTTTTGTGATGAAATGTAAATTTTGAAACTCATTTTGCAGTGAAATTGAACGTAAAGGAAGGGAAGTACAACGGCTGAGAGAGGAATATCATCCGAGTTCGGAGAATCTCTGTTTCTGCTGGGATGATTTCTCGTACCCAGTTGTATGCACCAAGATTGATTACACCATAATTTCAGTCAAGGAAATGAGGAGATAGTCGTCCCATTCATCATTACTGTTTTCTTATTTATGTGTGAATGTTCCTACTAGAATCTTTCTCTCTCTTTCTCTCTTGATGCCTTTGCAACGTGGTATGAGGACTAGCCCGCACATGAGTACATGAGCGCGCTCTCTCTCGTGTTTCTCATCCTTTTTTTACGAAGGCAGGGGGAGGGAGGTGGTGTTCTCCCCGTGCAGCACCCGTCAATGCCGTCAGTGTGCACACAAAGAAGCACCAGACGCGAAAGAAGCACCAGACGCGATCGTGGCTAGCGCTGCCTCTCTACCCGTGCTCGGTGCTCAGTAGACGCAGCATTCAGCTCTTTGATCATGCACTTCACTAAATAACATACCGCTGCTGAGGTACACTCGGTTTAGTGATAAGCGTGTGCTGTCGATTGCTAATCTCAGCTACAGCAGGCTCCGTTCAATGAACTCGAGTGTATGGCTACAGGAGCGGGTGTTATATTGAGAGGTTGTAGCTGTTAGGTGCCGGTGTTGTTGTTCGGGGCTTCAAAGTAGATATCTCATAATTTGGTAGTGTCGTTTCTATCGACCTATTGCTTGCCTTCCTTATGAGAGCAATGAATGAATACTGTGAGTAAGAAACGTTTTTGAACGCTTCTGTTTATGATTAAAACATTTGTACACATATGTATACGGAAATCAGTAGGTTTGTGCTGTGGGGGAAATTTTACGTGACGGGTTCCATTTCAATTTTTTAGAGATCAATTACATTATGTTGCTTTTAACGTTTCTTTGGATAGCTATTGACTGTTATGTCCCGTTTAAAAATTTTGTGCTGGTTCAAGACCTACTTTTTGCTGGCCGGTCACTCACTCGAACAAGAAAAGGAAACAAATTTTTTCGAGTCGCCTGGAGATTCATGTTTCATTTTTGTCGCACCGGTGTTCAAGTGCATTCAACTGCATGATGTGAACATTATCGACTGTAATGAAATAATAAGTATTAACGAATGTGATAGGTATTATCAAATGTGATGATGTAATAATTGTTATTGACTAATGCAATAAGTTTTATTAAAAGTAATGATGTAGTAGTATTATCAAATTTAATAAATATTATTGAAATATAATAAGTACTATCAAGTGTAATGAGCTACATCATAGAAGTATAATTTCACGCGTAGAAAAGTATTCCACAGGACTATAATATTGTAACGGAATGCAGAGTTTTGTATGTAAAATATCAATCAATTACATCGTTATGGTTTTTGTTTTTCCAAATTCTAGATTGAGGCTGCTTACACATTCATTTAACTGCAAGGCTGAGCTGTCATCCATCTGAGCAGTTACAGTGACAGTTACACTGGATTGTTCCGCTAATGTTTGATACTCTAATACAGCTATGTGTCTTACGCAGTTATAATGAAGGCTTAACTGTTGCTCCAATGTTCGATACTGTTATCTGTTTTAGCATGACTGAACAAGTCTGTTGCAGACTTTAATGAAGTGATTGTTCTTCATGTTGATCACGGCGATGCTCAGGTGAACAAGCATGCTGGTCAAATATTGCTTACAATGTAATTGAAGTACACGTACTTAATATACAGTGCGTATCGAATTCTTAACGAGACGACGCTTCTACGATTTCCTGAAAACTCATTCGATGATATTTAACGAGAAATTTGCAGAATTTTTTGCAACAGATTTATGCGCAAGCAGTGAAGAAATTTTTAGGTTACGTGCACGTTCTCAGAAACTACGGCTGCAGATTTCGCCGTATGCAACTGTCACATTATTAGTGAGGTGTAATTATAACGCAGACGTACGCGCAATTCCGGGTCGCCTGATTACGCAGTTTGACTGATTTTGAGAAATGAGTTATGCCATCTGAGCGGAGTAGGGGTGAAACCTGTGCTGAGAACATCTAAAGTGATTGGACGATATTACTGAGCTGTTAAGAATGTGGTGCACCCTACGAAGTCTCGAAGGAGGGCCGGTGAAGGTAATTCAAAGATTATTTCGCAGTGTACCATCTCCGTAATCAAAACGTAAGCGGAGAACATGTTCAGGTACACTGAGGAGCCAAATGTTTCCAAAAGCACTCGAAATCGTCTTCTGAAGAAGACTGAAAAACATGGAAGTTTGGTGAAATGCTTCAACTGACGAAAATTCATGTGCAAATGTGTTTAAAATGGTCTGTAGAAAATATTTTGGGAGACTTTTCAAAAATTTTGTTCATTTATGAAGCGCAATTGGCGCTACATTGGGTGATGCTTAGAGAGTGTCTGATGGTGTGAAAATGACAGCAAATGCTGTCATTTTCACTCTTCGAAGGGTGACTGCGCGTTATTTCATCAGTGATTTAATTCAGAATTTTCTTCTACTCGCATTTGAAGACCTGGAAATCTTCACTATTCTTCGGAAGGGAGTGTACTATTGCTTATCAACGCAATGTTATTTTTTATTAATTGAAGGGAAGAAATACAAGTAGGTGCGAGAAGTTGCTGAGCACTAGCCAACGACGCTTGGCCTTTTCGACCTATTGGACTTTTTGTGAATGTGTCACCGCGAGCGCAGCAATCGGTTGCGAGAAGTTGCTTGTGAAAAGAACAGCCAAGAGCAGCCTTTACGTCTTTTTTTTGAGTCGCAGCGCATCTTCTTGGAAATTTGGAGCATTTAATGAAGCAATGTCTCATTGCATAAGATAATTTAAAAAAACGCTACACCATTCATCACATAGGGCACCACACCATTCATCACTCAGAGCACCACATAGGGCATCACACCATTCATCACACAGAGTACCACATAGGGCACCACACCATTCATCACACAGAGCACCACATAGGGACTACCATTCATCACACAGA
>VOMN01003010.1:0-39965 GCA_014899125.1 Orchestia grillus
CTAACCTAACCTAACCTAACCTAACCTAACCTAACCTATGGTATGGGTAGATTGAAATCAAGTATGAAATTATATTCCAGGCATTATTTAATAGTTCACATAGTTTGTGCTTGGTCATAGGTTTCTATGGAATCAAATTTAGAATTTACGTATAAACATAAAATAAAAACTCTATCTGAAAAAACATGTGTCAGTAAGATTGTTCTCCTGACGTATAAATTTTTGAATAGGTGACTTTTTATAGGTAATAGTGTTGCATTAGGCAAGGGCTGTAAAGGGAAGTTTTAACGGCTTTAGACATACTTACTTAATTCTTAACATTAGTTAAAATGTACAGAGCAGGGTAAAAATTCGGTAACAAGGTTTTAAAAAATTTATTTCCTTATAAATGCAATATCTAGCCATTCGTTTTTCCCGTCAATAGATTCCATTGCTATTATAACGTCATTGTAAGTGCATGTTTTCATTTTTTATGAAACAAATATGCTGTTAACTTTGGCACGTAAAACTATAATTAAAATTCATCACACGGGAACACCAAACTCAGGTATTACTAAGTGCCTTCAAGATTCCAGATCAACTGTTCGAAAACTGTCATTTGAAGGCAGTTTTTAGAAAGCATTTTGATGGAGATAAGCATTGCACCTTTCATCAAGATGAGCCGATAGTGCGCACTGCGTTTGTCACTGGAGCCTGGTAGGAATACCATCTTCCCAGGTTCTGGTCCAAGGAGATGTGGCCACCCTGCTTTCCGGATCTTGATAATATGGATTTTTTTGCATGGTCTGGACTCAAAGCGAGACTTGTTCAAGGATTCACAACTCTGTCAAAGGTTTAAAGGCCTTACTACTCTATGCATGGGAAGAAACCTTACAGGAAGTTTGTGTGATGCACTAAAAAGTTCACGGCACAGATTTAGGGCTGCAACTGAAAGGAATCGAAGTCATTTTGATTGGGTTTTAGCGTTTGCATTTATTTGTATTGTTCACGGATCAGAAGAGATGTTTTTCCTTGAATAAAATGCTTCATTAATAAGTATTATTTTTTATTTATTTCATACTTACCCATTAACCATTAGGTGCGAGCATTGTTCAAAGAATATCATGTCAAAGTTGTTCGTACGTATACAAACAAATGAATTCAGGATGCGTGGCCGAAAGCCCAATTACACAAGCAAATTTTTGTTAAAGAGCAAATTTTCAAGATGTGTATGAAGACAGTCTCTTGACTCCGACCTGACTCAGAGACTCCAACTCCTAACTCCGGCTCCTAACCCCAACTCCTGGCTCTCACTCCTGACTCCGATTCCTGATATTGACTTGTCTCCAGAATAGAGAGCAATGTTAGCTTGTGATGTCCTATTTGGGTGATTGCCGACATTAACTTCAGACGTTGATCGATCGTGTGAAGGGTCCCTAACGGTCCTCAATAGCACCTTTTCACTCATCTGACGGCTTCTGCATGTAAAAACATGGTACCATATGCGTCGGGGTCGCCTACATATGTTCCCAAACATCGCCTCTTAGCTTCATTTATTTCCGTATGAAAAATTATGGTTGAAGATACTTTGTACGTAGCTCGTACATTACGACCTTTATGCCCAGTTAATAGCTAGTGCCTCATCCAGAATTGAGCAGATGTGGCGGTGGAGTGTGACATTTTACGGTGGTACAATGACCTAATTTAGCCGCCAGCTCTCTTTGTCTTATTCAGAAGTTCAACATTAACTGAAGCTAAACCTTGCAAATCAGTACTCAATGCTGCGCTTGATGGTGTTCTCACAAGTTGACTTATATCATTGCTTGCACCTCGATTCTTGCATTAAACACGTAAGGAATTGCATTCATAATTGACGTATTAAGAATCTCTATGTGTGCCAATGATTTCAAGGAATTCTCTCCCACGATAACGATGCCCTTCACAGAGCTTAACTTTTACGAAATATATCACAACCCTCTAATCATTTGTTATCACTTTGGAATTATATATGTAGGTAAAGTTTTCAATGCATTTCCAGATGAAATTGTCCAGTTAACAGGGCTTTTAGTCAACTTTATCAAACTATAGGTAAACATGGGAATATTGGGATGTTAGGTTTCCTCTGTGACAGAGTGGCAACAGCGTTTTATATAGGTAGGTAGTGAGACGAAATCCTGATTCGGACGTGTGCTGGGCCATCCTGACTCGGACGTGTGCTGCGTGTGCTGGGCCATCCTGACTCGGACGTGTGCTGGGCCATCCTGACTCGGACGTGTGCTGGGCTCATCCTGACTCGGACGTGTGCTGGGCTCATCCGACAGCATTGGAAATTTCCCGCTACATTCGTAGGGCCGCGTACTGGGGCAGGTTCACAAGATAAAATGTCTGCAAAATATTAAGGACACGCGGGACCAAATGAATGGAGACCTCTTTTTCTTTGACGCATTGAAAATCAATTAGCACCTAATGAAATTGAATTTGTAGCAAATGATAGTCGGAAAGCGTAACGCGAAAGTCAATCTGCACAAAGTAAAATTTACTCTGCTTCATTAAAATATTATAACAGCAACAGAAAATCACTATGCACTGAATGAAAAAACTTTCGTAGAGTGACATTGAATTTAAATATTTCATATAAAGGACCGGAAGATCCTGGCGAAGTATTGATTTTTTAGGACTTGACATAGAATGAGTATCGAAAACTTATTCAATCACTGTAAATATATAATTATAATGAATACAATATTCTTATACGAGTATGATGAGAAATCAATGTTATAAAGAACAAAAAAATGTAAATAAATTACGAGTATGCGTATATAACATTTGCAGGGCGTAAAATCTCGAACATGTATTTTATTAATTAACCAATCATTAACTACTCATCTTCTGTTGGCTATGATGCCTCGGTTAATATGGAATTGAAATGTTTTGCTACGACGGCTCTTTTAAGTGTTCTTTCCTGATTTTTTCCTTTGAATACGTAAAGTTGAAAACTCGATTAGCAGCGCACGTTCTCTCGAGCGATGTTGCAGCAACATTCTCCAGAGCCCCCATCCTTCGTTCCGGCATCGGTAATTCTTTTGCAGATCTTCTCTTTAGTTTATCAGCTATTTTTTGTCGAAGTGATCGTTCAGTACCGCTTGAAGAATGGCAAGTTTCATGGATTTGTGGGATTGCACCTAAGCTGCGCAGCGGAATGGGAGATACTTATGAGCCATTGAAGCAAGGGGATAACCCAACTGTGATCAACAGGATGATACTGAAAAACGGGAACGTTTGAAAACCCAATAAAGATAAAAAATCTAACAAAAAGGTTTTACTGATAGCAATTGAATCACTACTACTTAACGTTTAAGCGACAGTAATCCAAATTATCAATGTTAGAAAATTATGTCCTGTAGATGGCAGCTTCCTCTAAACATGCATTCCTCTAATCTGCCCGGGAGGTTCGTCATTGATCGACGCAGCATCTCTGCTGGGATACTACGAATATCGCCTTGAATTCTTTGTTGCAGCAGACTGGAAGAATGCATTCGTAGGGAAGGATGCCAGCAACAGAACTTAATTTTCAAGCATTTATAATTTGAGTTACTGGTTCTTGAAAGGCAAGTTGTAGTGGCTCAAATGTTTTCAAGAACTATTTTTGCTGGATTTCTCTTTTGTATAATGTGTTTTTCAAAAGGTTTAGTTTTTCTGTATTACCCTGTAGTTCGCGTATAAAAACCTGTCTATTAGAAAAACTATTTAGTTATTAAAATATTGCGGCAGGGAGAAACCACCAGGCCCAGAAAGAGAGAGTGCTCGTCTTGAGACGTGGGTCAACATGGAAAAGAGGAATGAGGAGTTCTCACCAACTAAAATGAAGATAAATTAAAAGCACTGCGTCACTGTCCCGTAATAGCTGCAGCAATTATTCAACTCCACTTATTATAAGTGACATATTATACGACACTGAAAAAACACATTCCTCTTTGGTGCACGAATACCTGGCGGACATCAGTTAACATGGAAAATGACGTAGAAACGTGCTGTTTTACTTTTTATGTTTGAACTTTGATCACCAACTCCAAGATTATTTACTCCCTGAAAGTCCTTACTCTCTTTAAAAGTCAAAAAGAACTAGAGGCTGCTAGTGGTGATGTGAAAACCGTTTCCAACAGGAAAAAATTGTCAGTGCTCGGACAGGATCAGAACGATCGCATTCATCGATTCCATTCAAGCTGCTTTCTGCGAGGCCCCTGGTAAGTTCATGACGGCACTCGACAAGGTGCTGAAGTTTGACGATGCTATCACTCGATGTGTGCTTCAAGACGACTTCTGTTACAAACCTTACGTAATGTTTAGGGGCCAGTTTATGCCTCAGAGGACTCCGACGAACAGAGTGGCCCGAGCCATGTACCTCGTGAGCAGCAGAAACATCTAGAGCAGCCAAGAGTGCTATAGTTCTTCTCAAATATGGCCCCACGCCTCCCTGATATAAGCCCTTAGGACTATTACCCCTAGAGCGTGGGTGAGAAAGCCTTGAACATGCATCCGCACAACACCATTACGGCTCTTCGGGGAGTTACTGTGAATGCCATGACAAACAATCCCAGGACCCACCTCAGTACCACCTGTGGCCGGCTTCGAAAGCGAGTAGACGTTATATGTAATTGCGGCAGATGGCAGTTTCATGAACCGATGTGCATTTTGTTTGTCATCACGTGTGCATAAAATCTACTGGTCATTAAATGCTTTCTATCTCCAGTCTCTGGTCATTTTTTCCAGCGGACGCTACTTTCAGCTCATGTACCTACCGAACTTTGTTATTTCATCGTATAGTGGCGACATGATTTGAGTTAATGGAAACGCTTGAAGTAACTTCAAAATATATATCGTAAAGAACTCTCAATCGCAAATACAAACCGTTCCGTTACAAGTACGTGGATGTGATCAAATGAAGCCAAAGTAATTTTACATGCCATTGGTAGTGGAAATCTCTCACGTCTGCCAGTGGGATCATTTTCAGGATGGAAATTAATTGCGACCTTTATTTTTCGTAAAAAGAAGTCACTTTCACCGAAAGCGTTTATCGTTAATGTTTCGAATAGGAATTAACGAGCTCACTGGTCAAGCTTGTTCTTTTTTTCAATTTTAGTGATAATGCTTTCGAGTTGAGAAATTTAAGTCGCTTCTCTTGATGCACTCATCGCGATGTAGTGAGAACATAAAGTGTCATTGGTCAAGCTCGAAATTGAATACAACTTCAAATTACCTTTCTCTTTACACCTGCGAATATTATCTCTTCTGAAATAACTTTTCCTAAGCTGAAGTTTCTCACCTTTGAGAAATTGGAACTTGATGAGTAGCATCGACAGGAATAAGTTAAGCATAAATTTCAGTTAAGTGAGAGCATTTACGTGTACTTTTCTCGAACACCCGCGTAGCTAACAAATTTACGACTGCATCCACAGCACTCGATACGTCATGTACATGTTTTCTGGAAATGTACTCCTTCGCGTCCGTTTTTCCGGTACGACTGATCAGATTTCGAGCTCAATTCGAGCTCAGTGAACTAGATTTCCGCGCCTGAGATCCTTAAAAAGTGCGCTTGACTGGCGTCGCCTCAGTCCCGTCTGTCTTGTGACGTGTCACTAGTGTACTCATGAACTGATTAATAATAAGTGCTGAATAAGTGAGTTCAATGGCGGAAAGCTTGCGTGAACTTAATTTTTTTTCAAGTGTTATTACTAAAATATATATTATATAAAAGTCGCTTGAGAAGGGTGTACTTTTACCTCTCTAGCAAGAAAGTTGCATGAGAAGAGTGGACTTTTAAGAGAAGGAATGATTTCTTTGGCTCATTATAGTCAGGTTCTGGTCATTCCCCACGTGTATGTAGGCCGATTATTGTATTTAACAATTCGGGCATCGTTTGGGTGCGTAGTTGAAAACGAGCCCATCAACTGTTGGTGAAGCTAAAATAACAATTTCTGTATGATTTGCTTTTAGTGCCTCAACTGCAGTCAGGTGAGTTGAAAACGTTGTATTCGGAGTGCTTCAAAATTATACCTAAACAAGGAACTCTCCGTCGAAATTTGAACATGACTTTTTATAGCTACTAAAATCCGAGCCAATGTCTTCATCATGACATTAAGAGCCAACACTCTCGTTACTGGTATCCTGACGTAGTTTTTGGTCTCGTAATATTGTTGCTTAATGCTAATTTGGTAATGAATAGAACTTCAAAAGCATTTTATAGTTTCCAGTACGGTTCAATTGCACTCAGCTGCATTAATTTGAAACTAGTGGCAAATCAGCGGCTCCTTTCATAGCATATCAGTTGCAGTCATGCATTGCTGAAATTCGCTCGTTTCAAGAATCTCCCAGGAAGAGAGGGCGGGCAGCTGTAAAGTGTACAGGCTAGAATTGTGTAATTATTAAACACAGTTAAAAGATTTCAGCCCTTGCATATTCAGGTGCTAAACCTTGTTAGAAATTAATTACCTAATGATGGATTTCTCATTTAAAAGGCTAGTTTGGAGCAACTATCGGGAAAACAACGTACGAATAAGATTAGAAATGTCTAAGTTAGAATCTTAAAATTAGGCTTGAGGTTGATTTTGAAACGACAAGGTTGTTTTATATCTGATCAAGACGTTACCGTCTTCTTGCATAAATTGAAGAGTGAGTTGAAAGAAGCGTTCGATGAAATACGATGCTATTGTGTTCAGGTACATACGCCTGTGGACTTGTGGGTAGCGTCGCGTCGTCGTTTGTTGTACCAAAAGGTGTACCAAAATGGGTGGTACACCAACTGGGTGGTGCATCATCTCGGTATTAAACCACCCAAATTAAATCCCCCCGGAAATGTGATATTTCGTAGTTTATTATTATGTTCAACAATGGTATAGTGAGGGATTATGTTCAGAGAATTTTTTGCAACGATTGGTAATCCACCGTTAGTCCCTCCATCGTTTGAAAAAAAATCCGAGGGTTGGTCAAGAAGCTCGCATAAAACGTGTAAAATTTCCTCCTGGGCAAGGATTTGCCTCAGCTGTTTCAGGAAGACAGGAATTGCACATGGAAACATAGATGAAAAAACAATTCAGTAAAAACTGGATCTCAAGGAAAAAAATGGTCCTGCAGTTTCGGAAAGTTAACTTTTTCGACCATTTTTCTGAGAGCTTGTTGATTGCTCTGCGTGTATGATCTTCCTTGTGATCAAGTTTGGCCCTGTGGGGGCTTAAAATATGAAACAGGTGTCGAAATTTCAGTTCCCTGTAACGAAAATAGCGGCGTAGACAGAAACTTAAAATATATACTGTTTTTTTTCGTATCATGAACATGAGTTAATTATAAATTGCATTGCACAAAATAATTTCATTCAGAACGTCAAATGTAAAACGCATGCACCTGACATTTCTCTTGGCAGGAAAACACAACATTTCGGGTGATCGCAGCACGACGCGTGTGCTGAGAGTCTGTAAAAAATACAGACTGAAGCACCCGTGCTACGGCGGGCAGACCTTGACTCTGACGGTGTGGGCGTGGACAGCGAATGCATGCAAAATGTTCCCTCTCTTTAGAGCCAGACTCAAACGAGCCCTTCAACGACGAAAGTATTTCGGCTCTAAAGCTATCATTCGCTTTATACGAGAAACTAGCCGCAGCCTCATATGTGTATCTGTGCAATAAGGTTGCATTTTCCTTTTAATTAAAGACTAGCTGCAACCTTATGTACGTGTGCTATAAGGTTGCAATTTACTTTCAATAAAAAACTAGTTGCAGTCTTAGTTATATGTGAATATGATGACATTCATCTTTTAAGGAAAACTAGGAGATGCTCATGAAACAGGACCATATGGGCCTTTGGGGCCTGAAATGATCAATATCCTGTCTTTGATTTTGCGTTCTTAAAACATTTCTCTGTCATAGTGTTTAATTAATAAAGCTTATTTTCCAAATCATTGTTATTTTTAAAATTTATGTAATTGGTGGCCTTGGCTTTTTTGAAAATGACGATTTCATATCAGTCTCCATCTAATATAGTAATATAACATGGAAGTAAACTTGTATGCGATACTTAAGGTTTTCCCATGGAACTCAAGTAAATTTTACTCCCATTGAAAATGTTCTGATTGGAGAAAACTCGATTCTTACACTCAGACGCAGTTTTTGACGCTCAGAGCTACAATAAATAGAAACCATGAGACAATTATTGTCATGAAATTTCTGAGCTCCATTGTTTTTTAAATCTCGTGTAAAAAATTCGTACACTAAAGTTTGCTCATATTTTGAGATCCGGACTCATTTCCCTTAAATTATCGACAAAAAAACACACATGAAACAACTGTAGAGAATACGTAGGTAATGTATGAGGAGTGGAACTCCGTGTTTATATTTTTCCCAAGCTCAAAAATGTAAGAGCGAAAATTGGTTCCGTTTCAAATGTCAGTGTGACACTAAGAAAATTAAATTAGGAATTTCGTTTTTGCGAAGCAAGTAATTTTACTAGCGAGTAGCTCTACTTGTATCTGTTGAGTAAATTGCAAGAAGTCCTGAGTGAGAATTGTAGCTCCATCATTACACTCATAAAAGACTGAGTAGCAAGCTGCAGTGATCAGGCTTTCAGGGACAATATTAACCGTCACTTTTTTCAGGGGCAACAACAGGAAGTCCTGTTTTAGCCTTGGTTGGTGGCAGGCAAAGCCCTGCGCACTTGCTGGCCATCGCCAACTTAATTTAGGCTCGTCCAGTAGGGCTGTTCAAAACAGCTTCTAAGTGAGGACATCGGTCCACAGATAGGCTTTCAGCCTTCGCTTTCTGCCTCACGCGCCTTTCTTTTCTTTCCTACGAACAGTGGGAGAGATGCTCGGTGCTGATGCAGTACCGAATTACCTGAGCAGTGTAAGGACAACCTGTCGCTCGCTCGAGGGCTTAAAGCAACCATGTTCAAGTTGTCTAAGACTGGTGATAGGAAATACCTTTCTTTCTGTATCAGAGTTATAAATATAGGAAATTGAAATTGTGTTTCATCTTCGATTCTTATGTAACATAGACAAATACCAGTGGGAAATTTGCATCCTGTTGATTGATTTCTGACACTTGATCGTAGCAATTTGGGGGGTTCAATGTCAATTTATCTAGTTTTGATAAGTTCAGTTTGTACTCTACAGTTTCTGGTTCATGTCAATAGCATATCTGCCATTGCACAATTTTTTCAGTTGGGAATAAAAGCTTAGGCCATGTGGTGGTATGTATTTTCATTACATTATAACTTTTCAAATCGCTTCAAATAAAACAAAACAAAGAGATGTGAAGCTTTGTTTTTAACTTTCTTTTTCTTTCAAACGGGGCTTTCTAATGTATTTGCCTTCTGGTGACATACGTTTCTTATATGACCGATATACAGCCATAATTGATACGCATTTATAGCTCCTCGACAGAGACGAACCACCTGAATAGAGAATATTTCAGGTTGTGCATTAACATTGACTGCGCCCATAATATTCAAATTAACAAAAACCCAAAACTGATAAGCAATGGGGAGGAAATCCCAGCCTCTTTGGCAACACTCTTCCGTTATAACGATATTTTCGAAGAATCTATCTCTTAGTTTGAATCCCACAAAATTACGTAAGAATTCTTAAAAATCTCTATACTATTATTGCAGTTTTATGATGATATTGCAGCCTAGCTCATTTTAATTCCTTACTATTTTTACACCTATTCCGTAGGTATCTGCTCTTCAGTTGCGGAAATTTCAGCCCTAGGTCTTCGTGCTTAGACTTGGACATTTGAAATTTTACGTTTGAAATTCTCATTCGTCGCTCACATCCACTAAAGCTTTTTATATTGTTTCATGAGACTAAGTTTAATGTGCAGTGAAGGAAACATAGTTTTCCTTTCGTTTTCTGAGGGTGGACTAAAATCACATTTATTTCTTCTACAGTATATTCGTACAGACAGATTCATCGTACAAATGTTGTTCCTTTGCTCTGTTGCCACATACGGGAAAGAAGCAGGGAATTTATCAATCATAATCTCTCAGAAGGATTTAGCTTTAGGAAAACGTAATTTTATTATAAAAGTTAACATTAAGGCCAAAGGAAATATACTGTTTCTGAAAAATTTACTAAAAGCTAGAACTTTCGATCATTTTCTTTACTCATTTTCAGTAGCCAGCAACACAATCGAGAAAATACACATTATAAGGATACATGATCGCTGTATTTCTAAAGTTTTACAATGGAGACACAGTAGTGAATAAAAAAACACAGTTTACGCCGGCATTCCACCAATTAGCGCAGAATTTAAAGTGCTACGTAGCTTTTCTGATCATTGAGAGACGGACAAAGTTCATGGATGAAAATAATTTCTACTAGTTTTATATCCGCAGTGGACGATGTTGCTATGAATTTGAAGTTCATCGTAAGTATGGGATGGTTTGATTCCATCACATAGTCTCTGATACCGTGTACTGTTAAGTGGCGAATTAAGTTGGTTCCCTGCGACGATATTCTTTTGAGCTCCGCAATGCGTGGGTGCAGGTAACGCGTCGTCTCTCCGCATTATCATACTATTATACCTACACGAACTCTATCTTTCAATAGTGAAAGATAGAGTTCCTACTTCTTCTGTGAAGCAATGTCGTTTATTGGTGTTCGTGTGGACAGTGTAATGCCACCTATTGCGGAGAGACAAAGCGTCATCTGCACACACGCATTGCGTTTTCCATTACGTATAGTGGCGGCATTTTGTAGAGCCCGTGACTTATCTTCATCGGTGAGTTTCATTTCAAAAATACGTTCGTTGAGTGTTTTTTTACGCAGTCAGTTGTATATTTCTGAAAATGAGGAAGTGAAAAATTTCTCTATATGTATATATGTCATATAATGAATTAGGAGTATATTAGTATTGGAACTTAACAGTGTTAGAGGATATGTTACGTGATTGTTTTGTCGTTAGCAAAGGTATGTGTTCTCGCAAAAAAAAAATGAATCAAAGGTATGGCTTCGAGCAAAAATATTTTGAAACCTTATAGATAAGCGACGATGCTAACAGTAAGTATAATGTGAAACTGATCAAGGCTTGAAGGGAATGAAAAAGTTACTTTTTATCTCCTTTAAATTCAAATACTTGAGTTTGCAATCTCTAACGATGCAAAACATTTTATCACAACCTTGTGTTTTGTGTAAACTAACATTTTTCTTTTTATTTCACTCGGAAAAGCTTACGCGGTACGGAATTCATTCAGCAAGTCTGGAAGTCGGAGAGATGTTATCCAAAGCCATTCTTTCATTGGGCGGCCGTCAACCAGACCCTGAGAGAGCAGCATAAATTGAGCACAGTTCAAGCTGCTGCTGCAAAAAAGATTCAGACAAACCACAAAAGTTTGCAGTTTTCTGAGCGGGATAGGCTGAAATAAATGTTTGAGGCGATTTGCTTTTTTTATTTTACGATAAAAAATAAATCCTGCGTCTAAATGAGTTTTTCAAAATTCACAACCTGTTTTGATAAGCTTATTTTATCAACTCAGATATCAATTATCAGTTCTTGGACTCAAATTAATTTACCTCCTTAAATTCAATGCTGTTATTCAGCATCCCGAACAGGAACAATAGCCATAAGGCTTAAAAAGTTATCAAAAAATGCTCTTAAGTCTTCAGATACGCGTATCATCGGTGCGCGCGGCTCTCGAAGCGATGATAGCGTTACAACACGATTACGCAAACACACGTGGAACTTCATACGCGTAGGAATATATATGTTTTAGGTGCATTTCCTTTTGTGTTCATCACGAATTCAAGCTTTCCAATTATTCCGGTGAGTAAGGATGGACGGCCAATTTGCTCTGACCAAGCATGGATGTCTGCACAGGTTTCCCTAATTGTTACCAATAGACTGCTTTTCAGCGCTTCATGGAACGTAATTGAAAAATATTCAAGCCTCGCCTCTAGTTTATTTACACGTATAACCAGGCATGTTTTATTTCGTTATTAATATATCAAAGGATATGCTGTGAGCCAGACATCAGTCAAATGACAGAATATCAATTGATTGTCTTCTTTTTCTGGCACCGTTCCGCGAAATGCGATGGAGAATACAAGGCATACGAGCGAGTAGATACATAAAATTTGATCTATAAATGAAACTGTCATGGTACGAGTAGCCTCCAGAAATTACGTATGCGTTCTTATACTTAAATACTAGAGGTGAATTATTGGATTCGCAGATATTATGCAGTCTCGTACGAGTGTATATTGTTGTACTAAAATTCGAGTAGTAAAACATCTGTCAAACTTATATCATACAGCAACTTATATACCGTTATACTTTAACACTGGAGGTAACATCCGTCGTTATCGCACAGCGACGTATGCGTAATTTTGCTTGAATACTAGTAGCATCATCAGCAAACATTATTCTCTGACGCAAACGTTGTTATATTTAAATACTGGTAGTAACATCCAGAGCTATTATACAGTAACACTTAAGTCTTTATACTTAAATACTGGTAGTAACATCCGTGGATATTATACAGGAACGCATACGTTGTTATACTTAAATACTGGTAGTAACATCCGTAGATATTACACAGGAATGCATGCGTCGTTATACTTAAATACTGGTAGTAACATCCGTAGACATTATACAGGAACGCATGCTTTTTTGTTATACTTAAATACTGGTAGTAGCATCCGTAGACATTATGCAACAGAGCATAGGGGTCAACTTTAGGTCATCTTATAAAAAATTCACCACTTGATGTGTAAGAGACAATCTAGTATGGAGCAGTAAGAAAGCAATGGACCAGTAAAGCATGGCAAAATTTCCTATCGAAGAAACAGACCGAACAATAAGAATTAAGTAGGAGAGTGCAATATGGTGAGGAATGAAGCGTGAGGTATGGTGAGGAATGAAGCGTGAGGCATAGTGAGGAATGAAACGTGAAACATAGTGAGTAATGAAGCGTGAGACATGGTGAGAAATGAAGCGTGAGACATGGTGGGGAATTAAACGTGAGACATGGTGGGAAATGGATCCGGAGAACGAATTTCAATCACACGTCAGCTCAACGTCTCAGCGATTTCGGTGTGCAACGAAGAAGATCGTTCCACCCGTACTTCAACCATTTGGAACGAGGCACAAAAGTTTCGTATGGGTCTCCTATTGAGAGTTGCAGTAGGCGATCGATCGATGTTTTGTTGGTGTACCCAGGAAGATAACTTTTCACCCCTCTCTCTCTATCTCGAGAAAGTTTTTCACGAAAACATGATTGCTTTCGAGGGGGGTAGAATTGACCATTCCGTAAAACTTTTCGTTTTGCTTGAAATGAATTATATTCGTACTTCCGTCATACTGGTAACACTTTTGAGGCGAATTATTTACTCTCTCGCTTTGTCTAAAATTCAGCTTACGTGTGCCATGTTTGCTCCTCCGTACTAAGCAATTCGAAAGTTTATCTCTACCGTCCAAATGACGCTTTGAATGATCTTACATGAATAAGACAAATGTTCGTGTGATGCAATCATTGTTGAGTGCACTAGCTCAATAATGTGCTTTGGGTCGCATTTTCAACAGACATTCGTGTTTCGAACCGTGTTTTCAACAGACGTCCGTGTTTTGAGCCGCGTTTTAAACAGGCGTCCGTGTTTCGAGCCGTGTTTTTAACAGACGTCCAGTTTTCGAGTGGCATTTTCAACAGACGTCCGGGTTTTGAGTGGCATTTTCAACAGAAACCGGTTTCGAGGGGCATTTTAACAGACGTCCTGGTTTCGAGTGGCATTTTCAACAGACGTCCGGGTTTCGAGTTGCATTTTAACAGACGTCCGGTTTTCGAGTGGCATTTTCAACAGACGTCCGGGTTTCGAGTGGCATTTTCATCAGACGTCCGGGTTTCGAGTGACATTTTCAACAGACGTCTGGGTTTCGAGTCTCATTTTTAATGCTGCTGGTAATTTTGATTCTATGTGCTGTTGCTTTCAGTGAAACTTTAAATCTACCTATAATGACGGTCCAAATAGACTTATCATCAGATAAAATCCCTGATCAGCTCTGTCCTTATTTAAGGAACTGGCAGCCTACATTATATTTTGTGAGTCATGAATACCAAAGGTCTTACATCTCACTACTGAATTGTTTAGTATTTCGATGCAGAAAAAATGATAATATGTATTTTGCCCCTTCAGCTCATATCTGCACACCAGCTGGAGTTCAGAATTTTTAAATTTCGAATCATATTAATTCTGCTCTTTAATATTTGTATAACTAGTTTTTTTACACAGCAGTTGAACAATTCATTGTACCTAGGACATTCTTGAAAATTTTGTACCGACCCTTAGAGTTGAATTTGCATGATAGTAGAGAAGTAATTATAGCAGTGGCTCACTGATTCTGACCTTTTAACTTGGTAGAAAGCATGTCCAGGATATTTTTTCAAGATCCATTCAAACGAGACTGCTGCATTATGGAGGCTGTGTTCCGCATGAGGAAGCGAATGCGAGTTGACGGTCGAAGACACCGGGGGGCACGCTGCTCGTCGTGAAATTTTGTTCAGAATTTCTTTCTTCTCAGAGGGTTAAATTTTTTTTTATTTGGATAATGAGGTTTGGAAGAGGGGTTTTCGATATCACTTCTGTCTGAATGTAATTTTTGACATGGAAAATGTTTTAAAAGTTTTGATACACGGACGTTTTTAAATTTGCGTCTTAGTTTAACTCTTGAAGCACGTTATGCAAGTCTTTCATTCAGCAACTACTATAAGATTCCAAACTGAAACTAGTGAAAAACTTAGAATTAAACCCATTGATTAATATTGCAATTCTCTAAAAAAATTCCCTTACCGTGGGCCTTTATTTACTTCTAGATTGTATCCTAGAGGGTCAATATGGAGTTAATGGCATTCAGCCATCAGGTAGGCCATCAACTATCCCATTCTCTTCAGATTAAATTTGAAGCAATGTGTTTCAGCACAGATTATTTTTGCATAACATTTCTTTAGGGATTTTTACTTCATTTCTGCGTGCAATATGAGAAGAAATAACTCTTAAACTCAGTTAAATGCCTAAAACAAGAAAGGTTTACTGCTATATTCCGGTGCTGTACAGTTGAAGCCGATTAATTCGCTCATTTAGCTTGAAATCGAATGGCTTTCACGTAACCAACGGAGCGTACGGAGCTTCATTAGTCTCAGGCAATCGTGTGCAGCATCTCAGCGTCTTCAAAGAGTCGTCCATTCTAGTCGATGGCGAGAGATGACCAGTAAATCATCAAAGGAACGTCTGCCGTCGCTGTGGGCAGGTCATTATTATACTTAATTGATCACAATTTAACTAGCCATGGCTCAGTTCTCCTCTTCTACAATGGCGCTAAAAAGGAAACCCATTTCCTAATTAGTATACATATTTTACAAACTATTGAAGCTAGACGTTTTCTGAAGACACAGTTTTATATATATATTTTTCTTGTATTTATATTGAAAATCTAACCAGGTGATTACTAAAATTGTTAATTCTGCTGAGAATTAAGCAAAAGGAAAAAAGTGCTTGAGTGAGGAAGCCCATTTTTTAAAATTCCTGAACTCCGTGAAATCTTTTGAAACAGATTTAAGAGGCTGTGCTGGGTTCAATATGGCGTTCCAGCTCATAGAAGTGGTGCAGTTCTGAGTCACAATATCTCTACAGATCACGTTATTAAACTGAACCATCCATCCGTGATGGCCACCCAGATCACCGGACTTAATACCTAGCGATTTGTTCCTATGGGGACATTTATAGAACAAAGTGTACTTTTATCCTCCCAAAAACACCGACAATTTGAAAGAGAGGATTGAAGTGAAGCCAATTTACTGAAAGGAAATCAGAATTTGGTTAAGAAAGTGATTTGCAAGAATGTGAAACAGACGGCCGGTATGTGTAGAAAGATATAGAGGATGCATCGAGGGAAACTAACCTCCCACCTTTGAAATAAGAAGTGCGTTTCTAAAAAAATACACATTTAAAAATGCATTATCAGGAAACGTCTAGCTTTAGTAATTTGTAAAATATGCTAATTTGAAGAAGGGTTTCCTTTTTTAGCTCCATTCTGTATATATAAAGTCTTTGTGACGTTACTTGGCGTTAGTAATCTTCGAAATCTATCTGCTAGTGTTCTAGGTCAAATTAGGTCATTTGAAGTTTTTCTTTTGCTACGTAAATGTTTTTCTTTTTTTAGCTGCCTCTCAATTTTGTCTTGTTATTTTGCATCAACTTTGATTGACGTTTTCAGTGAAAACGAACGAGTCTTTAAATCATTCCGGTGCAGAAAAAAGATAAAATCAATGTAAGAATTTTTTTGGTTAGAAACACGAAAGAGTAAATCCTGTTTTTTTAACGCTATTCGATTTCTGTCGACAATGTCCAATAAGAACAGTTTTTGATGTGGGTTGGATTGAGTTCTTTCTATTTATTCGACATTATGAATTTGTATTTTAGAAACCATGTTGTATTTGCAAAAGGGTGACGAAATAACTGGAGAATTTTTTGTTGTAAAGTCACCGAGAAAACTTCAGCGTTTATGGCTAATGAACAGAAGGTAGATTAGGTGAGACGTCAAACGTTCAGATGATGAGAACTATGATTTATCTGAGACGTTAAAATAAAAGCTTTTCTCCGAGAAAAGCGGGTAGAACAACGTTTATAAATTTTGTTAAAATACAGGATACATTTAAATAACATTTCGTCCAGTTGGGAAGTTGCCCCAATTAAGCGAGGATAAAGCAGTTGCTCTGGTTAATTAATTAAGCTAAAATGAAGCCGCAGCTTCGGCTCGACCGTGAGAGAGGCTGCCTCAATTCAGCAGCTGCCCTAGCGAAGGTTGGATAAATCCTCGCTCTGAATGAATCCTTTCACACTGGAAACTTGGATGTCATAAGGAAAGGAATTTCACGGCAAGAGTTGTGAATGCCCTAAAATACATATGAAATCGCCATAATATGTATCATTTCTTGCTCATGCAAACGTTTGTCCATTTTCAGAGCCAAAGTTCAACTCTATTTTAAGAGGTTTCTGGCACGCGAAGTTAAATGTCAATACCAAGATGAAATGCTTTCACGTTATACGTTACGAACAAAATTTTAACTTTGAATAATGCGTTAGCGAATCAACCTATGAAAATAATTTCTTGGCTGAGATGCATGTTAGTTTTAACTTATACAGAACGTAATACACATCATTTGTCATACAGTCTTTGGGGAGTAATGAACGAGTGTTGATCAATGGTTTTCAGAGCAAAAAATAGAGTTTCGTAAATGCTACGAATTACCCTAAATTTTTCCATTTAGTAAAAAAATCTCACCCTAGCAGTCAAAGTATTCTTAACTGCTATCTACTGCACCAAAGTAGCATCACTGAGCAACTTGGTCTCGAGAATACCCTCGCGAGGCAACAGGTTAAGCCTCAGTCAGTGGTTCCACTAAATAAGCACCAGTTAATAGGCTCCACTAAATAAGCGTCAGTTAATTGGTTCNAGATAAGCGTCAGTTAATTGGTTCCACTAAATAAGCATCAGTTAATAGGTTCCACTAAATAAGCGTCAGTTAATAGGTTCCACTAAATAAGACCCAGTTAAGAGGCAGCTCTTTTAAGCACAGCTCCAGTAGCTGCGGTAATTCAGCGCCAATTGAGGGACTGACCTCACTAAGCCCACTGCCAGGTTACTGTAGAAATTCAGCCCTTCATGCAGAGACTTCCTTTAAGCAAATGAGGTATCAGTGTGAGGCATTTACTCTTTCCTTTGTATTTCACTTCTCTTGAGTGATATACTTAATTTAGTACAAAGAAGCTTCAATAATTCCATTCTATATTATTTGCTTAAATTGTGCGGTGCTTATAGCAATTACTTTGATAACTTCTTGGCTGCGGGCTGGAAAACTGCCAGACTCTTTCGATGATATTTTGTTTTTAAGATTGCGCTTCTGTAGATGCACAGCTCTTAGAAACACGACTATCAATTGCCATACGCTGATATGTACGCTAAAAGTAATGAACAAACTGCAGACACCGAGTACGGCTCACAATAATTTCGTTACTCCTTATAAAATTGCATAACACCTCTACCATGAAACGAAGCAACTAAAGTGGCTGTTTAGTTTAGAAAAGTGAATACCTTAAAAGGAATAAAGTCACTGGATTAGCGCTACGAAATGACAGTTTTGAAATAACTTAATCTTGTTATGTTCGTACAGCAGAATTCAGCCAAAGTCTGCAGAAAAAAGTGTTAGAGGACTGACATCGAAATGCCACCTCTGCGACGCGATGTTACGCTTTCTGCCATGAAACTGGCTTTCAATGAAGACCTTTACTTCTACTCACATGGCTCACTGAAAACGCCTGAAAAATTGGCCTGAGAAAGGCAGAGTAGCATCTAAGGAAAGCAGAACATCTTCCTAAACCAGAGACTATCTACCTCTTTTACAGTCTACTGAAGATGAGCGGTATCTAGCTCGAAAACTCTAGAGAAAGAAAACTTTTAAAATTGAAACTATAATGGTTTTATCCGCCTTTATTTTATGGTTTTTAATTCGACTGAAATTCCCCCGAAATAAATCTATAGGTATAGCTGATTTTCTGGCATGTGGGCTCCAAATGAATACTGCCTATGAATTAATCGAATCTGATAATGCAGAGTGTCGCAATTAGTCGATGATCAAGTAATTTTCACGGTAAAATGAAGCGGACACAAGAGACAGGGAATTTATTGATCACTAAACTCTATGTGCGCTTGACAATAGACCAAATGTACTACACCAGTGAATGAAAATGTTATCTACCACAGTCAGAGATTCCTCAAGCTTTCGAAACCGTCTGCAGACAGTTATGAGGTGAGTTTTGGGATCACTAGTCGCGGAATCCACATTAACTGCCCTGAGAGCCGCACCTGTCTTGTGCGGCTGCTTGAGGCCCTGTCAACAAACCCACAGACGTAATCATCTATCACAAATGTCAAGGGTGTTTGGGAGCACATGCGAGAAGAACTAGGGTATTCCTGGCTGCTCTAGATGATGTTTCAGCTTGCTCAAGAGGCGCTTGTCTCCAGTCACTCTGTTCTTCTGAGTTCTCTTGGGCGTAAAACGAACTTTCTATATCCCGTAAGACTTGCAGCGGCTCATGTCAAATGAATGCCTCGTTAATCTGCAGCGTTGTGACTTGTGCGCTCATGGACTTTCCTGGGTCCTCTTGAATAGTGAGTGACTCGTACGGAATTGATGAATTCGAGAGCTTGAGTCTTGTGTGAGTGCCGACAATATCGTCTCCAACAGAGAATGACTCCCACATTACCTCTGGCGGCCTCCAGTTCTCACGGAACTTTGAAGGCAAATGACATGGCGACTTGCAGGAATACAGTGATCTCGGAATCGTAGAGTCCTGCAGGCAAAGAGACAATAACGGCATGCCTCTTCATTTCTTTTGTGTTCTGGCCTGTTTACCTGCAACAAGAAGGGATGGGTTACGATAACGTGTCACTGTGTTACCTATAATTATAATTATATATAATTAGTGTTCTCAAATTCTTCCCTCACCCGGTAAAATTTCTAATTCAGCTCTTCCTTTACTAGAAGCCTATGGAATTGCTGCAGGCTGGAAACTATCATTGTCAACGAACAATCATAAAATTCAAAGATTACATGAGTACTATCAGCCCTTCTTATATAAAAAGTCCAGGAGAGCGATAACATTATAAAACCTACCATCGAGTTTATGCAGTTTCAAAACAACTTTACTTGTAAATGGTTAAAAAATAATTCAACTGCACGCCGATACGTATTTTACAAAAAATATAGAGAAACCTTCTAGGTTTTATTACCAAAGTATAGCCTCAATCTTTCCATAGTGATGTAAAGTATTTTGCTTGGGACTGATTTTCGTTTTCTTTAGAGATAGAATGAAGCATGAGTTTTTCACACTATATTTCCGACATACCTAATTTTCAAAGTCGGGTCAAAGTAAAAGTTAAATGTTTGGTATTTTCGTTCTATAGTTTGGCCTACTCGGTGCTGTGAGTTCAACTGGATTTATTAATATGAAGAATTTCGGATGCACATCGGCCAGCTTCTGAGGAACCAAATTTTTCATTTTAAAAGAAGCTGATTATGTATATTTTTGACTTGACAGTTGCAATATAGCCGTATCTAATAGCCGTATCTCAATGGTACAACGTGATTCACAATGATGCAGTGAGAACCCTTACGAATTACAACATTTTAAATGGGTATGAATGATCATCTGCACCATATAGCTGTTTTTGTCGAATTGAAGTTTATTCTTTCGTCAGTTCCGCTCCCAGGACATCCAGTAATGTGTGGGGATCGCCGGAGACTTTCTTTTCCAATGAAATTTCTGAGGAGCATAAATGCTTACCAATGAACGCTGGAATATTTTGATGGATCCAGTTAAGTCAATTTGGAGTCGTGTGATGGTGTTGAATCCTGTTGAAAGTCCCGGGTGGTCTTCGAAAGTGTTCTCTATCTCAAGGAATACTTCAACCCCAGAGTTAATAAGCTTTAATTCGGAAAGATCTGTTCAGTGTTGCACAAGATACATTTGTACTTATCATGAATGCTGTAATTCTGGACATTGGCGGTCGCTTTGAACAAATGAGAGATGACATGGTATTCGTATATTACTCATAATTACACTGAAGCTATCCGATAAAAAATATTTCTCTACGTTCTCTTCTATATAAATAAATCAAGTTGGCTACCCATTTCTGAGTCACGTTGTAAGTTTGAGTTGAATTTCATACCGAACCAGGGGTATTGTGGGAAGCACCTACTTCTGCTGACTCTACACATAAACTCTCTGCGTGGAGCTGTGGGACGCAACTGGTGGCTGTAATTGCAACTGGCGGCTGTTATTGCAACTGGCGGCTGTTATTGCAACTGGCGGCTGTTATTGCAAATGGCGGCTGTAATTGCTTTTTTCGTGACTGAGCTGTAAAATTCATGAATTTTTCCGGTGTCTCCTTAATAAAAACTCATGAACAATCCGCTAAAAAATTAGTTCTCTGTAAAATGTATTATAAACCAATGAAAAGAATTCGGTTGCACATCAATTGTACATTTGCTTAGATTCTCTTTATGACGATTGCATCTCAAATAATCTAAAATTAACATCAATTGAATGAATGACAAAATTGGTCCATCGTGTGAAAAACGAAATTATTCGTTCATGAATTCATCATTTACTGTTCAATTAAACACTCAACAAAAGAATATGAAATGATAAATTAATTGTATGTATAAAGCCTCTAATTACACACAAGCATGACGAAAAATATGTATATCATAGCATGTCTTTAAAAAACTAGAACCAACATATTTTTTAAAAATTGGTTCAAAGTTCAAATTTATTTTACTAGAACCTGTTCACTAGAGCCGGTGCGGCTCGATACTGCACTAAAATCTATAATAGGCAACAAAGGTTAAAAAAAACTCACTAGGGTCTAACCAATTGGGAAGTTTTTAATAAGTTCCGAGGAAGGAAAACAATTGATTGAAAAAACAAATTAACTTTAAACTTAAAATCTATGCGAATTTCAAACTCAGAAAGGGAAAATAGGTACACCGAATTTTCTAAATTGAATTTTAGCTGATAGAATTTTATCCTCGGGGCTTTGTCCGTGGGGCTTTCGTCCAGATCCTGGCCTATCAAGTGAAGCAGTCCCCAGCGATACTGTCTCGGCAGTATCGTGCTCGAGCGCTGCTCAGCGAATCCTATGGCTAAATTCCGCAATACTGACAGCCCAAGTCGAATCCTATTTCATATTTTTTTCCGGCAAACAGTTCACGTTTCCTAAAAAGTACTGACATTATAAATGTCGACAAAATGCACAGATTTCCTTCCGCAAAGTTGCAACAGTTTATAGCCCGATAGCTCAGGGTCGATTGCGGACGCTTGTAGAAAATTATCGAGTTAAAAAGCGAAATCGTACAATTAGTTCATTTTAAACGACGAAGCCTTTTGTACTAAGCAATTCAGAGCTGCTGCAACTTGTATACACACTCCAGGCTGAGTCTTTTTGAAACTAGTACCATTGGATTGGGGTTGTAAAGAAAATTGTACTCTTAATGCAAGAAATTTTTGAAAACTTAATTTTTTATCTTTCAGCTGATGAAAGGGACACTTGCCTGAAAGCACCGCAGATTCTATACAGAGCCAGGAGAGTGCACTATCTCCTTGTAATGTATTATCAACACCACAACTGCCAAATTTGATTCCAATGTGGACGCCTAGTTCACCTAAGATTCTACTACGGTCAGAGGATTGAGTTACATTAGGTCGTCCAGGACTCAACACGCGAGTAAATTTTCGTCAGAGCTGCAAGGCTCTTCAAGAACATGAATAAATTACGGCAGCGTCTAAAGCTCGAGGTGGCACTCATGATGGCGCATTTATAATGAACAGTGAGAGGCTCAAGGCACTAAACGACCGTGGGCTGGCGTGCGTGTTTGGAGAGGCGTTAATGTAATATCAAGATAGGCCTAAATTGAGCGACGGGATATTGCGTATATTTAGGAACGAGATTTTAATTATCATTTAGGTTAGGCGATTATTCCGTTTGAATAGATGTTAAAGGAATAAAAACAGATTTGTTAAGAAGTTGGTTTTCTGTTTCGTTACTCGTACTTATAAAATCCTGTACCCCTCTTCGAAAGGAGTCATAAAAGATTTATCCACGTAGACTTAACGTTCAAGAACTTTCGGCCACTGTTCCAGCAAAGTCGACTGCAGCTCTTTTCAAGATGTCTGTGGATTTCAAAATTGTATCTCGAACAAATGCTCAATAATACTGAGAAGATGAGATTGCTCTGGCAGTCACAGTGCTTTACATCAATCGTGCTTTGTTAAAACCAGTCCTGGTTCATTCATCTCATCACAGGGCCAGGGCCACGTGACGTAGGACACTCACCTCCTGGAAAAAATGTCGACTTATTATTTTGAATCGACTTTTCAAAATAGTTGGGTAAAAATTACTGTTCATGCTGTTTTAAGCACTTTGCAGTTGAAATTTACGGCTTTTTATGACTACCTCTCGACGCACATGTGCTCTGTTTTGGAAATGTTTGATAAAATCGATTCCACAAAGAAAACGCTGCTTTCCGACGATATGGCAACCTCCGAATGTAAAAGATGCAACGTATAAATCTATAAATGTTTTAATGAAGAAGCACTATTTTACGACTGTGTCTCCATCATGGTAGTGAGTTTTCTGAAATTTATGAAGAACATTTGTTAACGGTGTCAAAACTAGAAGGAGTAGATTTATTTCTGCTATCAATTTAGAGACAGTAGTTTTCCATTTTTTGTTCTTAGATTCAATTCTCGAATCTTCACAATACTTGGGGTGTCTGTCAAAACTATGTATTCCTATTTTGGAGAATTTTACCGTTCTTCGTGTATTTTCCGGGTCTGCTATGCCGAAGTTTTTGTGAGGCTGAAGAGATCTGTTGCTTTTTGTAACGTAGACGCCCGCCAAGCGAGCTAGTGCATCCGGTATTTCATCATGATCTCTCAGGCCTTGCTAGTGAAGAATACCCGCTGATAAGAACAAAAAATGCCGTAAAAATATACAGATGCTTCAAATAAATGATCCAAATTTACTCCCTTAGAGATATTCAAATTCGTTAACAAAACTTTCGCACCGTCTTTCCTCTACACTGAGATGTAAGAAACTATGGAAACAGGCAGTCGATATTTCAATCAGTTGGTTTAAATTTTTCATTTGAATGAAGCTTGTAGTTCATCTTCTTTTTTCAATCATAAATTTTCGTCATCGGAACTAAACTACTTCCCATCTAGTTCTCATACCATCTGTTGCACTCTAAAGAAAAAAGTTCATTATGAGATTTTCTACCAAAAAATGCATGAGCTATTACAAGGCCACGTGTTCTGCAGCAATTCTTCCAACTCTTTTATGTTTAACTGACCAAATTCTGCTTGATATATATGTATCTATCCGATGTTTTGTAATTCATTTTCTTAGTAATTAACTATTCTAGCAAAATTCTTGAGCAAAAAAATTATTCGAATGTGCGTAAAATGTGATAAATATGTTCTGATGTAGTTTTAATTAATGGGGAAAAAATAAGAGAATAGCGGCGTGCACTGTAGATACATTGCACGACGGCAGTAAAGTACGGGAGGAGCGCAATTTAAGAGTTTGCGCAAACTAAACTGTGAGGTAATGATGGAACGGCAATTTTGATAAAAATTTTCATTATAAAAACAGTTCATTGATGCAAGCAAAGTAAAACTTTGGTTAATGAGCGAATGGCAATAAAAACACAAGTTTTCCGTGAGGGTGTACAATGAACCGAGGTTTGCATGCTTTTGAAAAAATAAACAAAGAAAAGTATTCTATTCCTATTGAAGCAAAGAAATGTGTAGCATGTATCTTGAAGCAAAAAAAGTTTTGCATGCATATTGAAGTAAAGAAAAGTATCGCATGTATCTTGAAGCAAAGAAAAGTATTGCATACATATGTATAAAAAATAGGAAAATTAGGCGTTCATTGTAAATATAAATATATGTAAGCGCGTAGTATCAGGCTACATTGCGAGCTACACTATATTCAGGTCGTGAAAAGGTATGCATTCCAAAGCTGCAGGCGTGGGAGACCGAGCACTAGCGTTGAAGCCGCTTATTAGGGCTGAGCCCATGTAGAGTTAATCAAGCGACGCTGAGGGACTGTAATCGATAGTCCCTAGCTAACGAGGGGAACCCCAAAGCATACTTCGAGACGGGCCAACGGTTGCATTCCAAGCTGCAGGCGTGGGAGTGTTCCCGATGTGGCACAATAAGCGCTTGGCACAATCGCAATGTACTAGAGTAGAAGGGACAAGTTAGGACAGAAGAGGCAGTCTGACAGGATCAGCGGTAGGGACTAGAGCCAGAGAAGAAGCAGGGCGTCAGGCTAGGCTCAAAATTGGCTAGAAACTTTGACATAGGTCAGAAAACGAGAACTTGCTCAAACTACGAACCGCGGCGTTTAAATGAACCTCTATTAAAATATTGTGATAGCCCACCTAGAGCAGCTCATTTGTGTTCGGTCAAACTGAGTTGCTCTATGTGCGTTCTGCAAATCCGCAGATGCAGGGGAGTTGGGGGAATAAAATTCTGAGTTAAATCAGTTCAGAACTAGTCGGAATAATTGTGTCTAAATCTTCCAGTAGGTTCAGGTCTCAATGCGACGCTCATTACTGCGAGTCACTATCAATGTCCTCTTCATCACGTTTACCTAACATATTCTCGCCCGACTCGTAGAGTCGCCATAGTTGACTAAATTATGACAAATGATTACAGCGTGTTTCGTTTCCCCCTCGGAGTATCGTTAGATCTCTGCGCGACCTGACTGCCCGGCTACACGCTACCATAATAAAAACGTAGGAAACCGGTTTGAGCACGAAGCCGAGTACAAATATAGTGAGTCATTTATTATTCACAGCAACGTATAATATACACATCTCTGAGCAATTGAAAGTATTTCACACATTTTTATCAATTGAAAGTAATACATACATCTTTGAGCAATTGCAAGAATAGCATGTCTCGAGGAACAAATAAAATTATTCCATTCTTCGCAGAGCAAATAAAATTACAGCAAGCGTCTTGCAAACATGACAGAGATAAAACAGCAGTGAAGCCTCACACACGCCCGCCTGTACTGCATCCCTTAACGGACAGTGCCGCAGAATGACAAGGGACAGAGAAAATACAATGACGGTAGCATATTATGCTTCAAAATAATGAGCTAACTTATTTTTTAAATTCAGGTATGAGCAATTGCAAAATTGTCAGCCTCTATGAGTGGCACGGATTTCAAGAAAGATTCTTTCTTTTAATCCTTCGGGAAGTAAACTGAGGCGCTTCAAATACTGGGAGCAGAGTTGGCCAGCGTACTGACACGCTAAGGACTACAGGGTTGTACCGAAGAGTGTTGCCGCCTAATAATGATTTATTATGAAGTACTCGCAATAATAAAATATCGTTCAATTAACAATTAACGTAAAAATAGGTAATGAATAAATACGTAATGTTTTTAGTTATAAACATTGAAAGTCAATTATGCGATGTGAAATAGACTCCAAATTAACGATTTAATTTTGGTGACACACTTTTTCGATACCTTGCACACGAGGTGTTGGGGATGAATTTGGCAGTTTGTGAAAGGAAAACGAAAGAGCGCTTGACAACATCAAAAATAAATGTGTTGGAGATGTTATGGGTAACAATAATTATTAATATTAACAAATTTCATTCGATAAACTACCATTAGCTTCCATCACAGCCTCGATACGGCTCCGGAGCCTGGAGCATACTGACTTATGTATTCCTTAAATAAGGTCCCAAAAACTGCCTTAATGGCGTCGATTAACTGGGAATTTGTATTGCTGGCACAGCGATTAGCATCTATTTTAATCATGCATTATACAAATTAGGTAATAGGGTTTAGATCCGGGGAGTTTGGAGCCAAACATTGGGACTAGTTGGGGCGCGAAAATTCCCCGACAACCATTTCCAATTTTTCAAATAGGAGTGGAGATTTTTCCAATCAGAGCGAATTTTGCTGCTAGACATATGGTCTGCTTTTGGCAACCCTTACAATCATAATCCAGAGCTCAGCTACAGTATTCAGCAACTCTATGTAGCCACCTGAATTGAGCCTGAGACCCTGATAGCAAAAACTACAGAGCCATCACGTTTTCCTCACCTGACACATCCGAACACCATCTCGTGTTAGGAAAATCGAGTCTGCATGGCGCCATGTGTGTTCTTAGGACAGCAAAAAAAAGTATTCTTTATTCATCGAAATTGACTCTGTTTTTTATTCTATTGTCATGAATTGTTTATAAAAAACTAACCTATCCGAAAGAAAACTTATTATACTTTCGAAATTCATTATAGGAGTAAAATTCTAGGCAACTGCAATTCATTTTGCTAAAACATCGCTGTATACATTAAGCAATTTTGCCATTTAGTTTGATTTTTTCCAGTGCACCGTAAATTAAATGCTGTATCATTGAATTGCACATTCACCCATAATATTTTTTTAAGTATCGGAAAGAGTGACTTTTCAACTGAGGCGAAATTTTGGCAGGCGAGCCGTGGATCTTGTGATACACTCCCTGAGTAGCGCTCTAACGGATCAAGTTACGTAAGAGGAAAATTGGTGGCCCAAATGGATGTAACCCTTTAGCAGAAATTTCCAATGCTTAAGTTCTTCATTCACCAAACTTCTCAAACTTAATTGGCCCATCACATAACTTTAATTGCTAAGAAAGCGCTACAATAACTGAAACACTGTAGATAGGCAAGGCACGAGGTCGTTTCAATCAGCCGAGCACTGCCACAACCTCCGAACGAGCGGTTTTCCATTACAACAGCTGTAATTAGACAACAAATCCAGATTAAGACTTAATCGAGATTCGATAAACGAGAGATTATCTTTGGGAGAAACCGCTTGTGAGATTGACTCGCTGGAAGCTATTCTGATATTCTCGGCTTTGGTTTCCGCCGTACACAAAGAATCCAGTAGCGTGTGAGCACGAGCAAAATATGCTGTCTCTTGCTCATTTTTATCCCAGTTTGTTTGATGCTGGACAGATGCATGTTCTAAAATTACTATCGTTAAGTTAAAAATAATAAAACTATCAGGCTGTTCTAAAAGTCTTGAGTGCTTTTTTGATTTAAAAAATGAGATAAAAATAATCCTTTAACACTTTTTCTACCGATTTTCGAATAATTCTGCCGCTTAAACATATTCAGAACGTCTTTTTTGTTCCTTCCTTCTAGCCATAGCCTCGCCGTCTCCATTGCAATTCTTCAGTCATTTCTTGATTGTTTTTACAGAGTTCAAGGAGCACTGACCAGCATCCCTAATCATATTGCATTTATCACCGGTCCGAATTATCATCATACAGATTATTTATTTATTTTTTATTGAAGTCCCCCCACCTGCAACCAAATCGTTAAAAGCACAATATTTATTGCTTTAAAAAATTAAAAACAAATTTTTATTGCGGAAAATTATGCTCTGGCAATTTTGTAATTGTTTCCTCTCTTCCATCCTCGCGGCCATCACATGTGTGAATGAATAAGGAATAAGCCACCGTTCTTTTCAAACACATCGTCCTATCTTTCCATAAGTTTTTGAACGCTTTACGTAATATTTATGAGGTTCTAACTCGAAAAAAATTGTTTTTTAAAAGAGTTTAAGTCCTTAATATATAGACACACAGACTTCTAGAAATATTTTTTTGGTTGAGCAAGGGCAGTGCAGTATGCTGGTGGAAGCATGATTTTCCACTCAAAAGGTTTTAACAGATTCTTACCCTTTTATTGCAGGGTGGAGTCTTGCATTGTGGTGTAACAGAAATACTCATTCTTAATTTGTCAATGAATGCAATTTTCCCTGCAGAACTGTTTTCCAGAGTCTTAGTCACTGTCACGGAGTAAATCTCAACTGTTATGGTTTTACAGTCACTTACAAGCTCACTGAAAACAAAATACATCAAAAAATTGCCCCAGAGCTTTGAAATTTGGGGGTTGAACCTCTACTCCCGGCTGAGAAACTACGTTTTACTTTGAGCACTTTTATAGAGCATTTACTTTTTATCTCAAGTAAGGAGTCGGTCTGAAAAGGGTGCTTGATGTTCACGAATTCGCAATATTTCGCAGTGATGCACATTGTGTTTGCGATTGTTTTCGGACGTATATCGTTGACCCATATCTCCGCTTTGGAGACTTTGACAAATCTTATCTTGTCACAACGGACGTCACTGAGGCTCCCTTGTTCGTTTACGAGTTGTGATGGTTGTATTTCTTCGATAAAGCTTACCGTCCCTTAGAATTCTGTCCTTGAAGGACATCTATTCTAGATTGATCCCTTTTATCAAATTCACCCTTTTCTACAAATTGTAAATTATCTTTAGCACATCCTTGCATTCCCCACATCTTTCCATTAGTACTTTTGAGTGATCTTACTAGTGAAGTTTTTGAATTCCCTTCCGTAATTCCTACAGTAAAATGTACCGTATTTGTTCATTGCTCGGAACAGTAACTTCCAACGTTTCTTAGCCAGCATCTAAAATACAATTTATGGTTCAGAATTATGTTAAACTAATGAAAACTCCCAAAAATAACAGTAATAAGAATCGAATATTTGGACCCAGACCTCGTCAGTCGGGTGCAACTGCCTCCCTGTAAAATCTGCTTGCCCCACTGTGGGGCCACTCACGTCGGGAGCAACGCGCTCAGGAATACTCTGTTGAATCTGCATGTTGTAATTCTTCATCATGATTATTGTCAAAAAATATACCTGAGGAAACATCATTTTTGTGGTGTTGAATGGTTTTCATAGAATTTAAAAGCTTGATTGGTGCAATTATGTTCTAATTACATAGGCCAACCAACAGAACTTTTTGTACCAATATCAGGTAAATACGAACTAATATTCGATAATCTTGACGAACAACCAAAAAAATAATAAATTCTTCCAATCACTTGCAGCTATTGAGATACAAGGATATTAATTTTATTTCTGGTGAAAAGCAAAATTAATAAAACAGTGATAACTTAAGTGGTTGCAATCGAATTTGCGTACTTAGTTTAGATTGTACTTAAGGAAGTTAAGGATGTTTAGGCTGCTACTTAACGATGTTCAGGATGTATCTAATTAGGATATACATAATTTGGTTGTTCCTGATACGGTGTACCTTTAATATATACCTCAGGATGCTTAGGATACACCTAAGTTTAGGATGTACCTAAACCAGTGATAACTTTAGAGGTTGCAATCGAGTGTGCATACCTAAGTTTGGGATGTCCTCGTACTCAGACAGCTATACGAAATACTGTACAGCTGTGAAAAGAAATGTTCGTAAAAGGAGCTAACACAGCAGAGCTTAAAAACTAAATTTTACACACGAAATCTAACCCCTATTTTAGATTGTGCACGTAAAATTTACCTATAAAGTGGAAATGTGTGTTCGTCTTGCGTTAGTTATCAATTACTGAATGACCCCCATGACAGACACAGTAATGGGAATGACCCACGTGACAGACACAGTGATGGGAATGACCCACGTGACAGAAATACTGACGGAAATGATCTAGTAATGAAAATGGCTCACTTGACCGACATAGTCAGGGAAATTACATTGGAGCACAGTTCACAATCACAACAACTATCATTTCTTTGAATGATAGAACTCCATGAGTGAAAAATACTTGAGCAAACGCCAGACTGTCCTTGATTTAAACTTTGAGAAACTGCAGTTGCATCCAAATAATTTTAAATGCTAGGCTTGTAACAAATAATGATATGAAAGCGATCGCTATTTGATATTCCATCTCTCTCGTAATGTAAGACGTCATCTTCAAGCACCATGGTGGGTTAACGTCCTATCACAGTGTGATTGCTTAAAAGTATTGCTTTATTGTTTTGAAGTGAAATCTCCGCTTAACTCTGTCTTGTTACTCAGTGTGAGGATGATTTTGCCGTGGGTTATACACCAGTGTTCGTTAGAATCATGCCTCGGTCAGGCTGACTTGTTTCTAAAACTGCATGGCGAGCGAGAAACTCAGGATGCGGTTTGCAATGACTTTCTCACACAAACTAAATTGATATGAGGAGGTTTCAACGTGGTAAAAATTAGTTGAGGTACACACGTGTCTTCCGGACTTCAATTTTACCGTTGAGTCAGTCTTCTTCCCTAGCCTACCGCGAGAACCTGACCGCATCTCCCTCTCAATCCGGTGATATTCGAGCAGTTTGGGGTTCATGTGCAAATATATCCAACTACGAAATCATTCCGAATTATAGCAAGAGAGGGAATCATTCCGCATCGTTTGGGCAGAGCTTTCTTTGGAGGAGGTTTTTTTCACGAAAACATTCAACGAGAGTTACGACGAGTAAAAAAATGACGATATTATTTAAGCCAAAGAAATGAAGTGAATCTCAAAAAACGAAAGGGGGTTCTGCATCTGCCTCGTATTTTTATTTAAGTATATGTTATGGGTAGAATTTTGAATGTCTGTCTTTGACCAGTACCAATGCAGTAAAGGAAATGAATGGTTGCAAAAAACAAGATGATTTTATTCTCCCTATGGCTCAAGGAATAATTTCTTTAGGATAAAAGAATCGGAGCAGACTGCGAAATGATGTAACACCTCATTGAACACAAAAAAATAGGGGTCTATTTCTTTCCTTAGACGATTTCTATTTCTTTTCACACGGCTTTGCCTATCTTCCCACATGACCATGTCTATTTCCCATTCAGTGAAATGCACATGAAATAAAAAATGCACTAGGAAAGCTTTCCTCGCGTGCCAAATTGATCATAAAGGTGAGTGAGAAGAGGAATCTTAAAAATATTTTTAATTTTAATGTTTCGAGCTCCAAGTTCATTTTCAACAATGAATCTAAAATGAACTTAAGGAAACATTTAATTATAAAGACTTTTAACATAAACGGTAAAACTGAGAAAATGAAAGAAAAATTGCAACAATAAATAGGGAAAATAAAATTGACGGGATTAAAACTTAGAGCGCAGCGGTTAACTATTTTAAAAGGGAATGCACTCCGCATTTCGGTCAGGGAGGGCTTTAGCTTGTGGATGTACAGAAACTACAGGATACCAAAAATTCTTGAACATATATCTAATTTTGTAAATAGTATATGTCTGTTTCTTATGACAATATTTTATTATATTATTTTACAATATTTCACGTCAATTTGTTCTTCTATGACTATATGTATATTTCTTCCCCGAAACAGATCCATTGTGGTAGGTTGCATAATATGAGAGATTTTTATTTTGGCTCAAAATTTTTTTCTTTGTATATGATGCACTCGTAGCTATCTACTTTAACGTAAGTTAAATCCATAGTTATTAAATTGTTTCATTTGAAGCGCTTTGAGGTCTAAACTGAGTACATAGGTGTGTTAGACATAACCTTTAATATCTCTTCAGTGTGATATTTGGTGTACCTGTGTTTAAAAATAAGTGGATCTATTTTAAGTGAACAGTGCTTGACTGTGAAAAATGTCTGTGCCCTGGACAACACTGCTGAAAATGTTACGACACTTCAAATGCTCGATTTGATTTCTTAAAATCTGGACGACGATGAAATTTGTAGCGTGCTTATCGTCAAGGATGCTGTGATAGAGGGTACAAATCCACCGCAAGGTGCATGTGAGCTTTGATTCCCCGTTGCTCCATCAGCAAAATGAAGGTGTGTGGCTTGAACGGCGAATATTTGAAAGTTGAGACAAATCGTCAACGTCGATTGCAGGACTCGTGGCTTCAATTGATTAAAACCGAATGACAGAGTGACGTACAGCCTGGGCTGTGCTGCTAAAGATAAGGAAATGGTTATCCATGTACGTGGAATTGGAAAAATGAAGTGGAATATAATTCGGAATTACGTTCGTTCTATTGCGGCTGACCTACAAAACCTAAACTTCTAGCACCGAACGCATCATTCCTGAAGATATTCACTTCTAGGCCTCTCAACAAAGAGCCGGTAAGTTGCCTCGACAGGAAACCATTAGAGATCGTTTCAGAGCATTAACAGACTTCTTTCAAACTCTTACGACTCTCAGAAAGGTTTGATAAAATTTGTGTCATTTAGCAATCCTCCGATTGATGCCCTGCTTTTGATAAGATTAACTCAAAAAATGGATTTTCATTGAGTTCTAAATCATTGGAAAAAGACTGAGATAAAATGATTATATTAAAGGAATGGAAAAGGTTTGAGATAAAGTTAAAAGAAAAATTAGAATCCTCATCTCGTTGAGACCCTCAGCAGGCGTCTATCACGACAATTAAAATAGTTGATGCAAAAGTGCTTTACACGACGTGAAAAAGTTGCCTTTAGTGATATTTTGAGCATTTGTTGAGTCCTATAGCTATTCGATACTCTAACGACGATAATTAGAAGATAAAGCGAAATCTTTTTTTTCTTAGTGAGAATGTTTCAGTATCTCAGGTTCGTTTCATGGACAGCAAATGTAATCGAATAGGTAAATTGATACATTAAGTTTCGTTCCATCATTTCTCCTGGAAATTCAGAAATTTCTTTACATTTATATAAGTAGCTGTTAGCTGTTTAATGCTAGAAAGGAGGAAATTTGAAATCGAAATCGCGCGCAGATAATTTATTTATATATTTACTTTACAAAAACTGTTTAAAGTTTCCACCATCCACATCGTTGAACATCGATTTTTGGGGACATTCAACACCTGCGGAGTCAGAGATCTTATGGCATCTAATGGCAATAATTGCAGTGGCTTCTGGTTATATTTCTGAAATATCAGCCCTTTTGCATAATATCCGGCAAGCCTTAAGTCGAAGATATCATAAGTGCATCGATGTGGGTGGCGGAAACTTTGAACTATTTCTGTTAGTAAACGTATAAATAAATTATCCGTGAAGAATTTTGTTTTCAAATTTCCTCCTTTCGAACATTAAACAGATAATATCATATAAACCAATTTTTTGTAAAAGTTTCATTTAGGCAAAAATTTTTAGTTGTTCCTCTTTGGCAAGTGAGAAATTTTGTACCCCATGTTCAGTAACACCCTGTACATATTTCTGTACCCTTATTGACCTGAATTAATCACTTTATAAGATATTCAACCACCTTCAGAAATTTCTTCACCCGATAACGTTTCCCGGCAACACCAGCACGCCCCGTGCATTTCTATCCCAAGTGTAGCGGTCTTAATTGCGCTTGACTTCTTAGAAGCGCTCAAAGTGATCGGAAACTTTCAGGTCATTGTTTTCTTAACTTGCTCCATTCATAATAAAGGGTTGCTGAATTACGTGCTAAATCTGCAGCGTCTTGGAAATTTTATGTTGTAATATATGATATATTTTTATAGTTAGACGCGTAGATATAAAGTCGGGTGTTGTTATTCAAGCCCGTGATAACTGAAAATTGTGCCATTTATTGACTTGAAACTCTGTTCTAACATTTCAACAACCGATATTCTAAAAATTGCTTCGATAACAAAATGCTTTGCTACAGAAAGAATATTCTAACTTTTGAACAACCTACATTTCAAAAATATTTTCATACAATTTGTTCTACTCCGTTCAACTTGAAGTGTTTTCTTAAATATTGTGAGTCTTCCCTTCTACACTGAATCATATGTCCGTTTAAGTAACTATAGTTTTCCGTTTGACTCGGTCATATTTTAGATGTGAAGATATCCAACGTTGAACAAATTTTAGGCTCATGTTACATCGTTGTATGGGGAACGACATTTCGTTTTAGTTCGACGATATTTTTATGACGTCATAACGGCGTTAGAGTCATGTTCACGATCATTTATTCAGCGTCACATCCGTACCAATATTTGGCTCAGTTTATTTCAGATATTTTTTTGACATTTTTAGCAAAAATTCTCTTACTAGCAGAGCAGTGGCAGCGCAGTGGCGCGGCCGTTGTGCCTGCTTTGCGGGCGAACATAATTGCCGAGGACAAATACGGCCGCGATCTGCCAGCTGCCACTCGTCAATTTCTCACCCATAGAGATTATCTGACTGACAGAATACGTCAGAGAATCTCCATCGCTGCAACCGATGCAACTGTAAAAATTTTTAATAGGGGTGAGCTGAAGACGAACATCGTTTTTTTCCAAGTTCATAGCGTGTAACAGATGTTGAAAACACTCATATATTCGTATTCATATTAAAATTTTCAACGTGGGTCAAAAGCTAAACAAAACATCTTGGTGTCAATACATTAAAAATTGAGACGTTTTGATGTTCAATGAATTTCAATGGTGACGTTTCGATTAAAAATTACGACATCGAAACGTCACAAAGTCGAAGGTATCGACGTGAAGATTTTGTTTAGCTTTCGACTCACGCTGAGAATTTAAATATGAATACGAATGTTTTTAACATCTCTTACACAACGAAGATTGTCCTTACAATAGCACGCATGGACGATTTTGGAATTGTTCTGAAGAACTACGCCTAATCCCGTCTGCTGCAGGCCTGTAATAAGATGAACAATTAAACTGGGAACAATAGGGCATTCAGTTCTACGTGCGGTGCTCTGAAACTAAGAAACCATTCAAGTTGGTGCCTGAGTCGGTGACGAGCTTGATTTAATGACGATCATATTTCAGAATTGCGAGGGTCTTCTCTTTCAGTAGATCAAAGTAGCTTTGGATCGGTCCTTGTGGTTTCTGCAATTACTTTTCGAGAGTACTTTAATATCCAGCTCATGAAATAGGTTTGGATCGCAACCTAGGAACTGAAAAATCAACCAGCAGGTGTTGCAATATACCCGTTTTTGGTTACACACTTCGCCGCCGTACATATTTCAAGCGAATTTTCATGTTTTCATAATGAATTGAAAATAGAATGTTATGTAGAACTTAGATGTAGAACTTTGCACATTTTGCAAAACTAATATTATAACAATTTTTTTTTAGATGCATCAGAACTCTAATTTCAAAAGGAAAGAAAGATTCGGGGGGGTAAAATGATTGAATATATTAAACTGGACACTATAGTTCGCTTGGAAATACTTTGGAATTTGTGTACTTAGTCTCTACTTCATTTTTGCTGATCCATCGGGGTTGAAAACAGCAGCTCAAGTTTCGGAGCAGCGTCAGGATAAAAATCTGCTGTCTCGACCGCATCTCTTACGTCTGTAAGAAAAAATACATGAGTACATTCAGAGTTTGAAATTCGATAGAAAAATTATGTTCTTTTCAAAAAAAAAACTGAACCAATGATTCTGAGCTCTTTCTTGCCGTGGATATTAGAAATTCTCAGATTTTCCAACATCCAGGTTTCCTTTTCCAATGGACCACGACCGTGGGTAGAGCGAACCAAATTGAGGATACCATCACGTCATTTCGGTAATTCAAAGACACGAAGCGTCCAGCTCCCGGCGGTTTCCAGTTTCTGAGTCACATGGAATTTCATATTAATTTTATCCATCATGTCCACATGGTTTGAGCTCGTCCTGAGACGGCCATCTAGCTCTCTGTGTCGAGCCCGAGTCTCGTTTGTGTAGCCACAGCGGTACCATGCGGCCCCGTCCGGTGCGCATAAATCCGATCTAATCCCCTTTGTGGCGCCATCAGCGAACTTTGGGGCACAAACCTCCAATATTTCTCCACTCGAAAAGAACATTTTTCTCTGAAAAAATGACGGATGATGTCATCGTAACTAAACGTGAGCTGTTCAAATTTGTTTTTGTGAATTGATGGAGGAAAAAACTTATTTCTTCAGTGTGGTATTACATTGGAAGAGGAACTTCGAATATTTTGTCGTTATTAAAACAGCAATTTGCTCAGTGACGTCACGTGATAAATAAGAAGCTTTATGGCGAAAAAATGATAGATTTTTCTACAAAAGCTATTGCACTGGAGAAGATTTCATTTGTTTAGAGCAGGTGTAGGGAGCGAGGGCAACAAATATTTTACTGCAAATTTAACCTCGGAAGCATTGATAAATAGAGCAATTTTTTTCACGCTTCACTGGTGTGCTACTTGTCTGGTAACATCGTGCTTAACATTTCTTTCTAAAAGGAAGCACTCCACCTGGGGTATCAAACGTGCGGCAACCTGACGAGGTGCAAGTCAACGACCGCTTATAAATTCTAGTTCACGTTCTATGATAAGCATTTTTAAACAATTTTTTCATCTACACACAACGAAAATAAAAATAACTTGTGTTTCTTGTTGTCACAGAAATGTGGTCTTCTCGCCTGAAGCGCAAACGGCAGCAGTGGGCCACCAGCCGCCAGAGCCTCTCTGACCCGTGCCTGGAGAGGTCCAGCACAAAGACTTCCATTGTAGAATACGACGATCAGCTCAACTTTGACTCACTCGATGCCGGATACTCAGTCAAAAGAGAATATTCATCTAATGTTGCCTCTCCTACCCAATCTCCCTTAAGAAAGCCGTTGGTTGTGGTCGAAGGGGCGCAGTTGAATGTTCCGACGACGTCTTCAAAACAGTCTCTTATAAATACAGAATCTCCCTTCAGGAGAAAAAGTATGTTAGCCACATGTATGCGAGTCAATTCCATGGAGTTGTTGAAAGGATGCACTCCTAAATTCTTCAGAAGACGCTCATCAGAACACTTGATCGGGAAGAAAATTCGAACTAGCAGAAGTCAAAGTCCAAATAAGCCTAAAAGACCGAACAATTTAGAATCTCCTGAGATTGTGCGGCGACTTTCAGACTGTAGCCCAGTCACGAAGAGTGGCTTCCCATACAAGAAGTTTACAGATCCATACTTTATTGGGTCCTCGCCCACAAAAAACAAGCAAGAAAACTATCAAGAGAGAGTCGAGACTGTCCCCGGTATTTCAATATCGCTTCAACCACCCGATGGAAATGACGAAGATCAGTCCGCCAAAAATGGTACGAGGTTACTTTATTCCACCACAAATAAAGGCTTGAGACCCGATATGAAACTGGGCAGCACGTCATTTGACACAGATGAATTGCAATCCGAAGTTCAAGAGTTACCGTCAAATATGCCACGCCGTAAATCTCGGACGGGAATTTTTGACGGCCTCTATACAAGTTTCAGCACAACAAGAAAACTGAGATTAGTCCACCAGTTGTCAATGGATGAAACCCGGAGCGACGTCTATATGGAGCTCGCTGATCTTGCTTCCTCCAGAAAACTTGACAATGCTCCTCCGATTCCTTACGTAGGAGATCTTTCATTCCTTATTCCAGCCAATAGGAAGCGGCGGGATTTTCAGAGACAGCAACATCTCCCTTACTCAGCGCCTACAAGCTTAGATGAATCTATGGCCCGCCGGCCTAGAGAGGACACTGCAGTGACTCTATGCCTAGACTCGGCTCTACGACCAGCAACCCTCCTTGAGTACGACTTAGGTGAGTACCGCAGCATGGCTGCTGTTGTGCATGTTTGTTAGTACGTAACTTTTGGAGAAGTCTTAGAACTGAAAAGTTAGCAATACACGTCAATAGGCTGCAATGATTTACTGAACGAGGAAAGTACGACAAAAAAAACATTCCTTGAATAAGAATGCTTTACCTAGATCGGCAATTTTGCTAATTTCGTGAACCATTTTAAGAATGTTTTCTCACGTTATGAGGAATAACTTCTTGAAATATCTGAAGGAGCAAAATATCTGAAATATCTGAATATCTTTGACTGAATTTCTTGCCTAAAACTAAAGCCTCAATCAAAAGTGAGAAAAGAAACGGTTTCAAATGCAAAAAACAACTATTTTGCCAGTGGCAATTTGTATTGATTAATTGGCCAACTTGTTCTGAGGACGTTTCGAAAGACGCAAGTGCACTCGAGATTGCAGAATTTTTGAACGTTCTTTTGTTGAAAAGTTGACATCGTACGAACATTTTTTATCATCTAACGAAGCTCAACATATATGATACATTAGGTTGAGCGCCATTTGCTCGCGTACAACGTAGTAAAAGGTATGTAAAAAATGTTCCGTAATCTCATATTTCAATGTGATTACGGAAAAAATGGAATGAAACAAGTGTGTATGTTTTTTAAATTTTCAGTTCCCTCACAATACTCTCGGTAGCGCGGCCAAAATGCCAGGATATTCCTAAGATGGAAAAGGCCTGCGCAGGATCTTGCAATCGTGTATGCACTACTGCTATGTTGGTAATCAATTGGACGCGTGCGACATCTCAAAGCATTTCGAGAGGTTTTATTCCTTTATGAATTAATCCGAGAAGGCCAGCGGTACATTCCCACGGTCTGTGTAACCGACAGTGACCATGTGAATGCAGCAATCCCGGCCACGAATATTCTCGGGATGGTTCGTTTAAAGGATTGATAGTCGGAAGGCGAGAGATCACTTCAGGCGCGGGACGGTTCAATGGGCACCGGAATTGCAATATGAGGAAGTGTCCTAAAGCGTCAATACTCATTTGATCAATGTCTTCACAGGCCTAGACGGTCGTAAATGTGCAAGGACAAACGTACATCTTCATTTAATAACACATTTTCTTACTCTGTTAGGTCAGATTCATTTTAATGGGCTTCAGCAGTTTTCGCATATTCGCTGCTCATCAAAGGCCTGCAAAGCACACCACCCTCCAACTCACCCTCGGGCCAAAGAAAACGGATCATCGCTCTCCGTCTCATAGCACAGACGACCATCAGGCCTGTGGTTCTGACACGGAAACAGGAGTGGAAAACTCTGGCAATCGATTACACTCAAAGTTTGATGAGACCACTCCTGTAACTCCACCAGTTGTGAACATTTCTATCTAGAAGTGAGATGAACACAAGTCAAAAGTATTGTGAAAGAGTGAGGGATTTTTGAGTTTTTTTCGTACGCGTAAAATGACTTCTAAGAGCCATTTTCTCCAGCCGTCCATGTGGACAGTATTTAATGAGCAAGCAAAAATTAGTGCCTACACGCAAATTATCTAGATAAAGCTAGAAAAAAAACACAAAATACGGCATGATTACAAGAACATTTAGTCTACGTAAAGTTCAGAACAACTGGGAGCAATTGAGAATTATTCCGTGATGTAAATTCTGGAGCACAAAACTTTCTACAGAACTCAGATTTCGTTACAGCAGGAAATCTAATTTTGTAACGAAGAGATATCATTATTTGGGCGAATATTAATCTTATAAATCAATCCAGCAATCTTATCAATCATCTAACTTTATCAATTCTATGAAAGGCTCAACCGACTTTTTTTAGTTTACCGCTGCAATGTAGAATAGTCTCGTCTAAACTACAACTTTTCAGGGCGTCAGGTTTCCGGGTTCGCTTCCTCGACATATTTCATCAGGGAGTCCTAAATATTTCTGTAAATATTCGGAGCTTTTTGACAGCTTGTGAAGTTGTTTCGCTGCGGGATACGTTCTGCGATGCTAATGTGAAGTGTGTGGTGTGCCGGTGTGAGGGGTGTGGTGTGCCGGTGTGAGGTGTGTGGTGTGCCGGTGTGAGGTGTG